>SMSR01015605.1:67115-84296 GCA_019453355.1 Ceratina japonica | reverse complement strand
AGGTAAGTAATTGTAAGTGTCTGTAGGTTATAGTTTCTTGATTTATAATTTTATATTAATAAATTTCTTGAATAATTTAATATAAACTAACCAGACGATATTCTTTTAGCAATTCAACAATTTTACTGAAAGTATAATCGAAAACAGGATTTACAAGTCTTTGTAATTCTCCAATTTCTAAAATTAAGAATTTTTTTATGATAATAAATATATTTCAGGACTTGCTGTCTTTTTTCCAATCGCCTTAAGTCTTGTATTTTGGTGCTTTTTTCCCATGTGTCTCTCCCATAAATTCTCCCATAATTTCTTATAAAATAAATGATTACTTAATACCTGTNTTAAATATCAAATGAACTGAAATTTGTACATATAGTATTTTTTAAATTTATAATATAATAAATATTGAGTCATACAAATGTCTGTAACTATAGGTAAGTAATTGTAAGTGTCTGTAGGTTATAGTTTCTTGATTTATAATTTTATATTAATAAATTTCTTGAATAATTTAATATAAACTAACCAGACGATATTCTTTTAGCAATTCAACAATTTTACTGAAAGTATAATCGAAAACAGGATTTACAAGTCTTTGTAATTCTCCAATTTCTAAAATTAAGAATTTTTTTATGATAATAAATATATTTCAGGACTTGCTGTCTTTTTTCCAATCGCCTTAAGTCTTGTATTTTGGTGCTTTTTTCCCATGTGTCTCTCCCATAAATTCTCCCATAATTTCTTATAAAATAAATGATTACTTAATACCTGTCTTTAATTAATTGAATTCCTAATAAAATAAGAGTTATTATTTAATTCCTGTCTTTAATTGAATTCCTAATGAAACAAGAATTATTATTCAATTCCTATCTTTAATAAAATAAGTAATAAATATATAGATAAATGAATTTGTTTATGGTAATACCTAATCGTATCCGTATAAATAAAATTTCTGTTACAGAATCAGTTTTATACTTGACCCTCGTGGCGCTGTTATGGGGTGCTACGAACCCCTTCATTAAAAGAGGAGCTGTGGGTTTAGAAAATGTGAAATCGTCTTCCAAACTGGGACAATTTTTCAAAGAACTCGCATTCCTACTTTCGAATCTAAAGGTTCGTCTCAAAAAACTTCTTAATTTCATTCGTTTATTCATTTTTAATCATCTATCGAGAGATTATCACTATTATTATTATTATTTATTTATTCAGTATACTATACCATTCCTTATCAATCAAAGTGGATCCCTGTTGTACTTCCTGACTCTGAGTACGACAGATATATCACTCGCTGTGCCAGTCACCAATTCTCTTACCTTCATAATCACTGCAGTAACTGGCAGAATTTTGGGAGAGGAAAAGATACATCGAAGTTAGTACACCATTTTATTTATATTATATATATATATATCTTAACCCTTTGACATACAATGACGTCTGGGAATCGTCATTATAGACTTTGACGTCTTAGAGACTTAATGTATTTGTATTAATTAGTAATAGAATTTAAATAGTATTTTTCGGGCGCAATTCCATTTTATTTGCATGACAAGGGGTTAATCTTTTTACTGTCTGTAATCTGCAAGAAATTTAACTTTGAAAATGAATTGTTCATTTTACAGACACGTATATGGGAATGGCGTTGACTTTAGCAGGAACAGCGCTTTGCTGTTGGGATAAGACAGATACTCCTGTTCTGTCCTAATCTTAGGAAAACTATTCAACGACAGAATTAAATATTCATTGCCCTCCTGTCGATAAAAGTCCATTTCCAACTTGGATTCATTCTTAGAACTCAATGCTTTCAATTTATGAGATTAAAATTTTTAAAATGTATATAAGCATATAAAACGTGTACATAGAAGTGAGGATATAAAACATTTACAAAGAAGTGAGGATAAAACGTGTACATAGAAGTGAGGAATAAATTTTTCTTTATATTGCTATTATTATTCGATCATTGCATGCTGTAAGTACACGAGACACGTGATTTTATTTTAATACTGAATGTTTATATTTGATTCTTCCTCATATTTCATAATTTCATTCATTCATATCTAATTAATCATGAAGTTAAAAAATAATCCTGGCACTTCGATTTTTAAACATTCATCCTCTCTTCATAATTCACGAATGAATCGATTTTTTAATCAGCTTTTGAATCATATTAATAAATTTGATGAATTGGCGAGACAATACCTGATGAATTGACGAAACAATGTCTGATGAATTTACCATATTTACATAAAAACAAGAATTGTTTATTTACACTTGACACAAACAGCACCAAATAAGAATGAAAGCACGTTTCGATGAATAGAAAATCTGTGAAGAAGAATGGAGACACAATAAAGCATGGAGATATAGTTAGAAACAGAGATTATTATTACAAATATTTACAATTAGTGTGTGTAAGTAAGATCTGTCCGATCTATGCACAACAGACATTCGGAAATTATACATGTGCGCGTAACACCAACTGATATCTCTCTTTTTATACAACACGATGCGGACAGTTGCGACACCCCTTATATCTTTCCACGCTATTTCTTACTTATCTAACTTATCTTAAACCATTGTTATACCTGCCGTTAAATTAACGTTACCTTGCGACGTCTAGAAATTTTGATTTTGCCGGCGTCTGTACACCGCGAAAACGGAAATGGCACTCTGATTCACGGTGACATTCATCCCGTTTTTCATTTCCACACGCTCTGTTCTTGAAACTTCAGGAATTTCATCAGGAATTTCATCAGGAATTTCGGGAAGGGAATCTGCTTGGGTATTCTCTTACGCAGCAAATTTAATTTGTTAAATTTGGCAGAGAAACGGTCTAAAAATAGAAAACGAAACGAACTTTGAGTTAATCCATTCGATGGAAAAACGAAAGCACTTCGTACATAAAGCCCTGTACATAAAATCGTGGGATGATGTAACAGAGAAACAACGGAATTGTTTTAAGAACGTGTGTACATATTGAAACAATTTTACAATCGGTTAAAAAGTGGCCATTCGTTTACAACCAAACCACGTTCCGCGACTTTTACACAAATCGTTACAATAATTATGATTAAAAAATAGAACAAGAGAATCCTGTGTTGATTAATAAAAATTACTCTCGATTAATCGTTAATCGCCGCGATTTAGATTTATTCCATTGTACATTAGAGAAGAAAAACAGAAGATAAAATGATGCGAACTCGGTTAGAGGCGGTGACGCGCGTCGCGTTCCCCCGTCGCTCGTTCGACCGATTACGATATTACTTATGAAACTCAAGACTAGCATTGATTAATGGCCACCCCTTCAAGCCCGGGACTTCTTGCTCTTCAGCTTGAACCATCCCGCGCTCTTGTTCGGGTCCCGCGGGACCGACGTCGACCTGCTCAGCTCCGGCTTCGAGTTGACGCCCCGCGACTTGCTGGCCAACGACTCCGTCGAAACGGTCCTGTCCACCTTCTGCTTGTCCTTCGATTTCAGCGTACTCCGACTGATCGTCCCTGGAACAACGATTACCAACCGTTCGATCATCGACTGTCAAACAAACATCGTCGGTTATTCGTCGATTTCGCCGATTTCCTTACCGGTTTTCGAGAGATTGTCCTTGCTCCGTCGCGCGTCCTTCCCCCGCCGGCTGAGAGTCTCGCGGCTCCTCTGCCTGCGTCTCATCGTTGCCATCGGTTTCGGCATCTGCTGGTCGTAATTGATCTCGAAAGGCTCCCGATAGTGTCTCGGCTTCCAAGGCGCCAGCACGCTCACGCTCCTCGACACCGTCTTCGTGTGCGTCTGAAGCGGACGGTTCAACTCTTCTCTACTCGCCGCTCGGCGTCTCTCGTTCGGGCCCGGTATCTCTCCCACTGCAAATCGAATTACTCTCATTAAATTGCCTTTTTCTCGAGGATCTTATACGCGTTCTTATTGGGCATTTATTTGGGCGTCTTATATGCCTTCTTATTGGGCGTTTCTTTGGGCGTCTTATAAGGCTTCTTATTGGACATTTCTTTGGGCGTCTTATAAGGCTTCTTATTGGAGATTTCTTTGGTCATCTTATACACTTTCTTATTGGGCATTTCTTTAGGCACGTTATTGGCCATATCTTTGGTCATTTATGAAATTACCTGTAGCGGCGTGAAGATACACAACAGATCTCTGCGACCTTTGCGAATTCTGACTCTGCTGGCTGCTGTCACCTGTCGTACTCTCGCCGGAAGACAACGCGCTCTCGGCCAGCCTCGGCGGTTTCCTCGGCGGCGACAAAATGCCCAAAGTGTGCCGGCTCGAGTTCGTAACGTCACGCCCCGTACAGGCATGGTCGTCTCGCTTATTCCTGCAAAAGTACAAATCCACAATTAAATACAACTAAACAAACGACCTATATATATTATATAAACGTCCCAAATAATGTCCTTTTGGTACCTGCGGTCTCTGTTAGACGAGACGGACTCCTGATCGGTGTCGCCGAAGAAACGTAGGTTCTTCTGTACCGATACTCGTTCGGGCGCGGACGACGCTTCCTCGTCCTCGGTCCCGGTGGTCAGTATCTCGCTCTCCGGTATCCTGGGCTTCTTGTCCACCGCCTGCAACAACGGGCCCGGGAAATATTAGTCACCGAGCAACGGTAACGTCTCGTACATAAATAAGCCTGTTCATACAAAACGGGCATTCAGGCGGTTTCGAAAGAATCGCTAGAGGCGAACGAGCGATGCGGAAACCCTCGCGGCATCAAAGAGGACGTCATCGATGAATCTCGTCCGGACGGATGAGTCCCGAAGACGTTTTTCTTTTACTCCGAAGATTAGAGACAGTGAGCGCGCGCGCGCGCGACGGTAATGCGAAATACAATAAAGCCGAGCACAAAGGTGTATTCTTCGGTCGGACGTGAAAAATCGTGGGTTCCAGCTCGTTTCCATCCGTGGCGCCTTCATGAGTCATGATCCTCGCCCGTCCCCCCCTCCTCTCGCCTCGCGCTGGGCCCCCCGTTCTCTCTCTTCCAGGGCCCATCGACTTCGCTGCCCGATAGATCATCGTCCAGGCAAGATTCACGCGCACGCAATCATGTTGAACGGGCCCGGGGAGAGCCGGGGCCCGATGAGCGTCTATCGGGGCGGCCGGCCGCTCGGCCGGGGGATCGGGAATCGGTGCGGCCCCGACACCGAGATTATTCCGCGGACGATGGTTAAAGCTAGGCAGCCCCTCTGATCGGCACTTAATCTCGCGATTAAATTAAACCACAGAGCGCGGAGTTAGTTAAGCATTTAATCAAACTGGTAATTGGAGGTTGTACCGGTCTAATGGCTCCGCGGCGACCTCTGCCTGACTGATGAATGCGCCGGGGCCTGCCAACCCGATAACCGAACCCACGATCCTCACTACCCCAACCCCCCCCCTCGTTATCGGATCCTATGCCCCGACGAGAGCGAAAATCGTACCTACGAAATGCCCATCGATAAAGCGTATCCCTACGTACCGATTCTCAAATCGTTCTAATTCGATCGTTGTCCAAAGGTCGAGGAGTATTTATGAGAAATTGTGGTGGCTTGTTCTAGTAGTATTGAGATTTTTAGTTTGGCCATTTAGTTTCGCCATTTAGTATTTAGTCTGGTGAGTGAATTTTTAATGCTATTTTGTTTCCGAAGAATATTTGTTTATAAAAAATTGTATAGCCTTGTTTTATAATATTAGTATCGAAGTTTTCAGTTTATGGCCATTTAGTTTCACCATTTAATATGGCGAGTGAATTTCGTCAATTTAGTATGGCCACTTTATTTGGCCATTTAATTTGGCCTTTTAGTATGGTGAGTGAATTTTTACTGCCATTTTATTTCTGTAGATCGTTACGACGATAATCCTTTATTACAACGAATAGATTCAGCATAATTCCGTCGAATAAATAATTTTTGGATTTGGATTGGGCTTTTTTTGAATGTGTCATTATTGTGGAGGCGTTTATGTATGTAATATAGTATAGTTGCGAGAATCATAGTCCATTCGCTACGAAAATATCGCCCACTCGTTGCCAATTTCGGAAACAAGCTATCACCTTTTAGGAATTTGATTACTCTCGAGAAAATGAATTACGTCATCGATTAAATTACTATACATACATTCATTCTTATGCTACAAATGCATATATACACTTCATCTTCAATAAAATCAACCTTTTTACCCAAAACATAAAAGCCATCCTAATTATATTGACAATTTTAAATGAATTCAAATATGCCGCATGAATCTGATTGATTAAAAACTCAATATGGTAGTTATAGAATTACTTTCTATTACCTGATCTAGAATCATGCCTTTTATCTTTATTTATCTGTGGTACTCTTAGTGCTCTAAGATGGTACTTAAAAAAATATCGTATTTAATGATTGGGACCCACTTTGATGTTCGACTTGTTCTTTCTGGAAAGAGACTTGAACCAGCCCTTCCTCTCTGCCTCTTGTCCCTGATTCTCCCTGGTGAGGGTGTTGCTCGACTCGCAGAAAGATTCCTCTTCCCTGGTGAGCGTACCCGTGGACCTCGACAGCCTCGCCGGCCTGGGAGGACTGGGACTGCCGCTGGGAGTAGACAAGCGTCTGCGTTGACTGTACTCCTCCTGCAAACATCCACCAAACCGATTTTCAACAAACACACTAGCCTCCTTACAATTCCAACAAAAAAAAATTACCACAAAACTACTGTACCAAATTACATAAAACTTAATCTAATCAATAAATAAGAAAAAACGAGTAGGAAAAATCGTCGGGCAACGAATATTTCATAGAAACGAACGCATCTTTGATACTCAACAGGTCGGGTTTGCAAAAGAGGACAATGGCGGCGATCGCCGAGAGAGGTTTCATTCTCTTAGACGGGGGAGGGGGATCCCCGGCGTAAGGCTCGGAGGAAACGCGGGTAGACGCGTGTCTGTTTCATTCCGGACGTCCACGTCGTCATTATTATTATCATGTTTTGCATCGGGACCATCATCAACGCTGCCACCTCCGTCATTTACCCTCGGCCCGTTGCGGGCCCGCGCGGGCCCAACGGCTCCGGGCGTTTTATCGCAACTCTCCCTGTTTATTCATCGATACTCCGCGAAAATGCTACTATAGTCGAACCTCTCTTATATACTCGCCCTCTCCTCTCCGCGAAAGATGAACAATATATTAAAAAATATATTCTAACTCGTTTTCAATTGTAGGACAATCTTAAAAGACGGTACCAACATAAAAAAAAGAATTCTAATCGAAAAATGTTACTTGTACTGTATGACTGTACTTACTGACTGTACCAACATAAAAAAAAGAATTCTAATCGAAAAATATTAGCATAAGCAAATAATGAAGAAGCCAAAAATAGATTGTACAATGACATAATATAATTCTGTCCAGATAACATATAAGTACCTGTGATAACCCGAGGATTCTTATCAGAAAATCGGTTACAGTTGTTCAAGTACGAACACGAACGTGGTCCGGGGCACGTTCCCGGACTGGATGCCACCCGGGGACTACACACCTGCACCGGTTTGCGAGAGGCGAGGAGTGGAGAAGAATCGTCGACGGTCGCTTAGGACCGCGAGGTACGATCATGCGTTACCAGCGCCGTAGCTTTCGATACGCAATATAATAACATATTACGCATTCATACGCGTCCGTGGGGCCCCGCATAAACTCTTAAATGACTCACAATGAATAGCCCGTATCGCGGAATCATCTACATAGTACAAGCGCGCCGCTGTATATAAAACGGGCCAACGATATTCCCGCGTTCTCCATAACGAGTCAACGCGGACGACGGTGAGCCGCGCACGGGAGAGATAGATAGGCGATAGAAAAAGGAGAAGAGGGGCCCAAGCGTTTCCTCCCGTGCCCCGGGGCCATTGTGACCCACGCACCGCCCTGCTAACTCTCCGGTCTGCGTTCACGTTCGTTTCTCTTTATATATATGTACCTCCTTCGAAGCTCCGTCGTGGAACTGGAACGCGGGGATTGGGCCAGGTCAGGGTCGACCGATTCGCGGGACTCAATTGCTCGAGTCTAAAATCGACAGTTTTGTTCCTTATCCGGGCTTTGGACTCTTAAGGGCTGTTTTCATTGGAGCTACGCGACCGGCGACGTGCCATAACGCAGGGCCGAAGCAGAGGTCGTGGGTTCAGGGCGAAATATGTGAAAGGGTGCCAAAGGGGCCCACTGACTTATGAATAATTCAAGCAAAATTATATTTAGCACATTTACAATTATTTATAGATAGAATCCTTGAATTTTATATACACAAACTATGCAATTATTTACAAATTTAATTTTATTCATTTCTCCAGAATTATTTTGCTCCAATCTAGGGAATTATAAAGAATTGGGATCTAGATCGACGTTCAGGATTGCGAGGATTGATGGATGTATCGTTTACAGGAGGTTGCAATAATGTTCTGAACGCGTGCGAACGCCGGGTTATTCATCCTTGACGCATAACTCTGCAACGTTAAACCGTCGGCCGTGGCTCAGCGTAGATTACACATAAATCCATGGCGGAGGCGATTTACGACGTCAACCGACAACCCTTTTAACCCCGCTAACTCCTCGTCCCGTTGTTTTCGGATCCAGACGGGAATCCATTAACGCCTGACTGCCGAAAGCCATGTGCCACTCGCACTCTTATCGACAGTTCGACGTAAACAACCGACCGGGCAATAATAAAATTCATGCAATCGCAATATATAGTATATTATATAATACTATATGCAATATAATATAAACTATAATATAATAATAAAATATATAACATTGGCACGTTAATAATACAGAAAATTATACAAGTTGATGCTAAACAATAATAATTAAGAAGCATGTATGTATAGTGATTTTGTGGAGTCATTCGTAAGATATCAAATGATAAGCAATGATATGATACGATGAATCAAAACAAGTTTCGAGTATTTTTGTTTGGAACTTGTCGATCTCCCACGAACTGACTCGAACCTCGAAACCTAATCTCAAACACGCGTCTCTAGACAGTCGCAATTAGCAATTAACATAAGACAGTCACGCAGTTCTAATCACGTCATTTTTTTGTGGCAATCGTAACGAGATTTATCATACTTATTGTGAAAAACAAAGAAGTGAAGATAAATATATTTNTATGATACGATGAATCAAAACAAGTTTCGAGTATTTTTGTTTGGAACTTGCCGATCTCCCACGATCTGGNTATAATATAAACTATAATATAATAATAAAATATATAATATTGGCACGTTAATAATACAGAAAATTATACAGGTTGATGCTAAGCAATAATTACGAAGCATGTATGTATAGTGATTTTGTGGAGTCATTCGTAAGATATCAAATGATAAGCAATGATATGATACGATGAATCAAAACAAGTTTCGAGTATTTTTGTTTGGAACTTGCCGATCTCCCACGATCTGGCTCGAACCTCGACACCTAATCTCAAACACGCGTCTCTAGACAGTCGCAATTAGCAATTAACATAAGACACTCACGCAGTTCTAACTACGTCATTTTTTTGCGGCAATCGTAACGAGATTTATCATACTTATTGTGAAAAACAAAGAAGTGAAGATAAATATATTAATTATTATTTAAATTTCAAATTGGCAGTCAAGAGGGAGCATAACTAGAGAGAGAGAAGTGCAGCAACGCCAGCAACGACTCGTAAGTCACGTACAGTACATGAAAAACAGTTACAAAGGAGAGCATAACTAGAGAAGAAGTGCAGCAACACTAGTAACGACAGCAACGACTCGTAAGTCACGTACAGTACATAAAAAAACAGTCACATAAACGATTTTCCATAAATAAATAAGAAATCTTGTAGGAAGCGACGAGTACAGTCCCGATTGATCGTAATGAGGGATCAGCTGTGCTGTCTCCCCTGCGGGGCGACCACCGAGAGTCACGGTGTACGCGGCTGTCGGGAAAAAGGCACGGGCGGCCGCGCCGGAAACAGGGCAACAAGAGCAACGCGCGCGGCGGTGGCGGCGATCGAGCCAGGCGCGGAAAGCGAAAGAAGCGGCGGTAAAAAGCCGCGAGACGGCGTGCAAGAACGGCCGATCCTCGATACCTCGCCGAGGCGAGGTATGCGCGTCGGAAAAACGTTCGTCCGTGCCTTCAAAACTTCCCACGGACGGGACTGTCTTCAACCGATTACTATTTTCAACGAGTTAACCACGCTTTGACTCGCCATCTTCCCAACAACCATTTCGAATTTTTTCAACCGGGCCAGCAATCGTTTTGACCGTTTCGATGTACAAAACCACTGTATTATTTAAATAAATTATTTTAAAAACTAATACCACTCGAGAAGTTTTCTTCCTTATCAACACTTACTTCCATTTGAACATAAAAACCGAGAACTGTCATTATTATAGATTTAATACTAAAAAATCGATGAATTACCCTTAAAATTATCCTTATTCCGCTGAATGTCAGCGAAACCGGATGCTTTTGTTCTGCACGCACGTTTCACGGGCTAGCGATCGCAGCGCCATTAATAACAATCGGAGAAGAAGGTTTACGCCGAGGGTGGCGGCGCGGTTTTTCTTCGGAACAATAATATGTACGTCGGGGATCTCCCTCGCGATACACTTGCTCCGTTGTCAATGAACGTTGACTATGTACCATGGGAAAAGTGAGGAGGATCTCCTCTCGTCCGGTCGGGAACTATTCGAGCGAATCGATCGGCACCGCCTACGGACGGGTCGCCGCCCTGCCCCGGCGAACACGTTCTCTCCTACACGCGGGGATCACCCCTGCGCGTCCGCTTTTATTTATACGCGCATAATTGATGAAGCGACCGGCACGAGAAAATAGACGATCGTTGTCATTATCGTGTAATCGGGGAACCTGCTGCTCCGTTAGAAAACCGGGGATCCATCATCGGCGAACGGAAGATCGGCAATTGAAGAAGAAAAAAAAAATGGGAATCCCTGATGTACGGAATAATAGAAATGACGATTATTCTGTATATCAGGGATTCCCCTTTTTGTTATTCTTATGTGGTGACAGAATTGAAGGACTTTCATGTACAGAAATCACCACAAAGAATAACAAAAAGGGGAATCCCTGACGTACAAAATAGTCGTCATTTCTATTAATCTGTACATCAAAGTCCTTAAATTCTGTCACCACATAAGAATAACAAAAAGGGGAATCCCTGAAGTACAAAATAATCGTCATTTCCATTAATCTGTACATCAAAGTCATTCAATTCTGTCACCACCCCAAAAACTGTTCTCTTCATTTACTTGTTAATAAATTTGTTGAATAACTCTCTGAAGTATATTATTTGGTTTGAAACGACGTTGGATCGGGAATGGAAGGAGTAATAGAGTCGCAGGTGAAGCTCGTATTTAAACGGCAACGTGAAGTTGCGGTGGCCGTCAACAGGGGGAACGGTCGATTGCGATGCTCTCTATGGGTAGTTACGAGGGGAGAGATGTATCTTGAGGCCGGTACACACCGGCGACGACGAGTTTTACAGCCTAGGAGATTTTAAGTCGACCGAACTCGAACGGAAAGAACAAGAAGATATAGATAAATAGATAGCGAGGAGAGGAGAGAAGAAAGGAGGGAACCGAGAGAGGGACGAGCGCGGGGATAGCGTCCGAGAGAGAGAAAGGGAGGAAACACGGCGCGCAGTGCGGCAGGTAGAATCGTATCGGCAAATTGCGATCGGCGACCGTCTTGTCGGCGACTCCCTGTGGCAATGCGAGAGGAGCTCCTCGTTCAACGGAGAGAGAGAGGAGAGAGGCGAAAAGGGAGCGCGAGGAGGACGGGCCGAGAGGTTATCGAGCCACGTTACGAATATCCGGCATTGTTTGGGTCTTCGGGGTTGAAGAGTTATCGGTCGTTGATCGTTCCGGGAATCATGGCCCGGTATTCTCATTGATACCTTCCTCCTCCTCCTCCTCCGAGTACTACTCTTCTTCTTCTTCTTCTTCTTCTTCTTGTAGTCGACCGTTCTTCTGGTTTTGTACGCGTGGGTCGAACCGATCCGAGGCTGCCGGACGAAGTTGGGTCACTTCGTACACGCTGGGACAGCGCCACCTCTGCTGTCGCGCTATAAATCGTAACGGGGTTTCACCGAAACAACGGCCCATTATGAGCTGACGACCACTGCAGGACGAGAGAAATCGACGTGTCGATCGGCACAGAATTTCCTCCTTCCTGGTACCGTAACCTAACCTGACCTTCCTGCTCTCCTTTTATCCCTAATTTACTTCTCCCTAAATATCCAACGAACGAACGACAGACAATAATTCCCCAGAATAAAAATGGAGGCGTTGAGAAAAAATCGGTGATCAATAAAAATTCGACGTAGGGAAGAGGGATGAGTTTCAATCGAGCGGGAATGATCGATGCGAATCATGAAACGGCTATTTAGATAGCCGGGGCCTGAATCAGGAAGCGAACAGATGTTTTCGCACGGGTCAGAGCCGCGAGGAGCCGGTGCGAGGATTCGTTAATAGCGCTTACAACTATTTCGAGAATCTCGCGATCTCACGGTTGAACCTTCTAACCCCTTATCTATCTCACCATAGCGCAGCCTCGCTGCTTATAATTCCCGCCAGTTCAGAAGTCGAGGTTGCCCGCGAGTTCCCCCCATCGCCGTGATTCGTTCTTATTGTTACATCGCGGCTATGCGCAACGAGTCTCTCTCTCTCTCTGCTCTCTCGGCGCACAAACGGTACGCCGGCCGTCTAACAGACTGTGAGAAATCATCGTCGTGCCGCGAGAAACCTTCCCCCTTATTTCCAGTTGGAAAAAAGCACGAAGGAACACCGACTGCATTCAAATTTCCCGCGCGAGTTTAATTGGCTAAAAACTCAGTATGGCCGAGCAGACGCCTACGATTCTTATACGAAATGTACTAACTAATAGAAATAACTATTAGAAAAATGATGTTAACGGTGTAAATTGGAGGGTTCGATAACGATTTTCGATGGGGATTGAATATTGTTCGGGCCGATGGAGTGGAAACGTCGAGCGGCGTGGCACGGATCAGCAGTAACCTTAGTAGTCGGGGATCTAGATGCGATCGTTACAATGTCGGCCGAGACAGAGTGGCGTAAGTCGCGGTCGCTCGTCGGGATAGATGTTACCGTCAGCCGCGACGAGACACCTCAGCGATCACGCGGAACGAAACCGTTTATTTACCCAATGACAGCCGCTCTTACTCATCGCCGCCGATTTTTAAATAATTCAACCATTAAGAAGATACCTTTAGTACCAACGGGGCACTAAACCCAACTAAAAACTGCAATATTTAATTAGCAAGGAATATTTCAAGGATTCCTATGCACAAATATTAACCATTTCGCGAAAGGTTTAGGTTAGGTTAGAAAACTAGATGAAAATGGGCAGTATTATTTCATCTGTTATTTTTTCGACGATGTTTAACCCTGAAGAATGAGGGAACTTCTGGCGTCGGTGTTACGACCGCAGGACCGTATGTACACGAGGGCAATACCGTATTTGTTGGGTTAGGTACTGGTTGCTCCCAGATCGAGTACCCGCGTGTCTGAGATACAGCCACGGTCCCGGTGTACCGGAATAATATCTTGCTCGCTTATTGTTACCGCTCGTTGCAGATAGATCATTCTATTATCGAGATAGCGATGTACGCCGGGGCAGCCTCACCGGAGACCGTGACTCTACCCTGCTTAACTGTATCTACGAATGTACACTCCCGATAGTGCAACAGCGAAATTATTTACAAATTTATCAGTCATTTTAATTAAATTAAATGAATTCGAAAAATTGTACAGCTAATTCTAGAGTTTGACGATGTTTTAATATAATATGGCCATTTTTTTTGGCCATTCTATGGAAGTCTTTATTATATTATAATATGATTAAAAAAAAGAAAATGATTAATACGAAGGAACAGGGGATTTTAATATAGCGTGGCCATTTTTTTCCCATTCTATGGAAGTCTCCATTATATTATAAAATAATAAGAAATTGATTAATTCGGAATCGAGGGACAGGGAACCATCTATGTCCACGTATGCGTTGTGTGACCGTCGCACAGTAGCGGCAGCTTCTAGAATTGGCAACGGATCGAGGCTGATGGATACGAATCGTTAAGATGATATCTGCGTGGCGAGGAGCTTCATTCATGGCTGCCGTCTGGGTGATCCGGAGTGTCGTCCGCGGAGAGCATGTTCATTTGGCTTCTCTCGAATTGCCGATGCATCATAGTCCCCACCGGGACAGCTCGCCGATCCGAGATAGCGTCACGCGTCCGTGACAACGGGGAAAAGATTAAACCGTCGCGGTACGGATGCGACATTTTCTTTTTCCTTAGTAGAGCAGTCGGGGCTCGTCATTCGCGATCGGATCGGCGATTTTGTTTTTATTGTGACAGCAGATCGTCGTCTTTTCTAGTCAGATGACGAATTTCCTTTAGATAGTAGATGGAAAGTAGGTACTGGAGTGCAGTTTTAACTTACAAGTCAAGTCAAAATAACTAGACTGCCGATTTTTCAATTTTCACATTTTAGGCGAATAACTTAGGCGATTAGTCCTGAAGAATTAGAGATAGAAGAAAATTGTATACGACCTTTTTTGGAGGAAATAACAATACCTACAACTTTTATTTGAAGCATTTTTCGAAATTCCGAGAAAAAAATATTTTTGATTTTTTGAGATTTTTCCCCTTCAGATTTCTCTAGATTCTCGTTTTTTCTCGATTACTCCTAAACCGTTGTACTTACAGGAAAATTGCAGAGAACCTCATTTGTAGCTGACAACTAGAGCTACAACTTTTGTCTGAAACATTTTTTGATAGCGTCGATAGTTAACGAGTTATGGATAAAAAACAAAAAAACAGTTTTTTGCAAATTACTTGTTAAATATTGATCCTAGAAAAAAATGTTTCGTATAAAAGTTGCACCCTTTGGTAGTACCTACAACTTTTGTTTCAAACATTTTTCTCCAGCGGCAACAAGTAAGAAGTTATTAGCAAAAAACGAAATTTTCACGAAATCTGAAGGGTACCCCTTGGAAAAATCTCAGAAAAATTGAAAATTTTTTTTTCTCGGAATTTTGAAAAATGCTTCAAATAAAAGTTGTAGGTACTGCTATTACCTACAAAAAAGGTCATATACAATTTCTTTCCATCTCGAATACTTCAAGAATAATCGATGAATTAATTCGCCCATCGTCAATTACTATCATATCAATTTCGCACAGAATTCCAAGCGATTCTCAATAATATCCATTTAGCGGGACCGGAAAGCGTAGAGAGACGAATAAGTTCGATTTTGCATGGCGGCAGGGTGTTCGCGGCGAGCGATGATCGTTAGAGGGTCTCCAGGCTTAACTAACTGCGTTCCTTATCTAAATGGCAATAATAATTGGCTGCGAAGCGTATCCCCGTATCGATGGGTACATGCAGCATGCGATTATCGGCATGGGAACAATGCACCGTCTAACAACTCATAGCTAGCGCCGTTCGCCAGGGAAGAGGCGTACCAACGCAAGATGATAGAGGTGTGAGCCAATGCTATCAGCTCTCAACACAATATTCACTTCCAAAACGTTTCAAAAAGTTCTTCATCAGCCCTTCATTCCTTATCAATCATCATATAATAATTGATACAATTAATTTTGTCACTATAATTAAAGATTTGATCATTTCTGACCTCCAAAAATTGAGGTGTAGGTTTAATGTCTGTCTCAGGGTCCAATTTTTATATTTTCGAGAATGTCTGACAAACTTTGCTCAATAATTTCTTTATAGATTGTATAATTTGGTGAATAAATTGTTAGGTTAGGTTAAAGAAGAGTATTACTTGGTTCGTTATACATTGTGGAACACTTCTTCCACTCGCATTGAATGAACAACGGAATCGTTAAGGGAACGAGCAGGTGAACGAGTCCGTAACAACTACTTTATCCAGAAAACTCGTACTCCTTTCATAATCGTAAGTACGTCTTTATGAATTCCCGCGGTTTTCTTTTTACGATACGATTAATTCAGGGCTTAATCGTCCGGATCGAGAGATAAACAGACAGATAAACATCGAACGAGCGAGAGAGAGAGAGAGAGAGAGAGAGAGAGAGAGAGGGATACGGGGGGGTTTGAGTTCTGAGGAACGGTAGGTAAAAATGAGTGCTCGATTATCCCGTGGCAGCGAAAACATTTACTCTCTCAGCGTGTATTCACTTTTATTTATCCCGCGCAGTTTTCCAAGCAGTTAATCTCCCGGCCGCGATATAAATCTGTTCCC
This sequence comes from Ceratina japonica, assembly GCA_019453355.1. NCBI lineage: Eukaryota > Metazoa > Arthropoda > Insecta > Hymenoptera > Apidae > Ceratina > Ceratina japonica. The sequence continues at coordinate 68,061 of SMSR01015605.1, read as the reverse complement.
CTCGCGAGAAAATGAGAAAGAACGGCCCCGGCCGCGGCTCCGGCTGAACGCGCGTCCGCAATAATGCCTTTCATACGTCTTTAGCATCCGGCAAACATGCGCGCGCACCGCGCCGAGCCGTGTTGTCCTAGTTTATTTTACGAGGAGGAGCGCCGAGGGTAAGTATACCCGGCCGCGATACGCGTATTAAACGCGAACGAGCTTTTGCCGAGCCCGAGTGTCGTACGGACGTTTCCAGGTAACAATTTCGTAATGCCCGCCTCCCCCCCTCCTCCTCCTCCTCCTTCTCCTTTTGAATGCCGCTCGCGCGTATTTATAAAAGGCTTTGAAAAATGACTACTCGTCTGAGCAAAGACAACGCATCCTACTTATACCTACGCCGTGTTCTGCCATGTGTCATAACCGCAGGGTTTCCCTAAAGCCTAGGGACATGGTCTCATTAACTATACTGTTTCTTACCTTCGCAGATCAAACATGGTCGAAGGGAAAGAGGAAACCAAGGCTGACGCGCGAGTTCGCGAGAGAATAGACTCGTTTCTGCTTGGAAATATTTGGGATAGAATAGTATTTAGATCCTTATAGATCCCAGTAATGGTGACGAAACTGATAGCGTTCGGAAACTGGTCTTTGGCAGGTCTGTTCTCTCATGAATTCAAGACATTGAAATTCTTAATCGTTTCGAGGAAACTGGATTGAGTAAAGCGGATCGGGGAAGTCCGGGTAGTCGGCTAATTAGCGAGACGAATCGCGTAACGTACAGCCAATTAGCGCGCAAGCGGCCATAACAATGGCGTCCACCTTGATAAGTTTCCAAATTGCAAACTCGGAAGTAAGAAGGTTGAAAATAATTCCGATCTTTATAGAATTGTCACTGAGGACCAACTTGTTCAAACTTAGCGCCCTTTTTATTGTTTTACCAAAAATGGCGGCTGGCTGTCCGATCAGC
>SMSR01015605.1:47456-58273 GCA_019453355.1 Ceratina japonica | reverse complement strand
GTACACGACGTCGGCCAAAATTATTGCGGACGCGTGCGTACACAATGAGGTGGCTGCACGCAAACGCGTCCGGTCCGGTCTCTCGCGCGCGCGCGTTGAAACCGCGCCGATTTTTGCCGCCGCGCGCACGACGCGATGATTAATGAATCGAGGTCGGATGAGCACTAGAACTTGTACGCTCGGTTGGTTAAATACGGAACGGGTTTTGATATATCGCGCACGCAGCGCTGCCTTTCGATACTGGAATTATCTGTTCACTATCCGTGTTTATCGGTTATGTCCGCTGCCTGGAAATTACATCGTCAGAAGAAAAAATAAATGGAATCATTGACTAAGTATTAGGAGTTTAGAGCGCTCCTGAGCATCCAATAGAGAGCACCCTGGCTGTTGCCATATTGACTTTTCAACCAATCAATTTTACGCGGGATATTTGAACGCAGCTGAGCGTAAAAAAGAGTCTTTCACTGCTTTCCCGTGTTTTCCAGTAGTATATATGTATCTGTTAAAATCTAAATCGACTCTCCCCCTCTTCCTCTTCCCGTATCCAGTTTATATAAAAGATCGCGAGGCCATGTAATCACGTATTCATAATACTGTGGGCGTAATACGGGCGAAAATGTCAGTGGGCAATTTAAATCAGGCCCGTAGCAGCGAGACAAAAACAGGAAAATCGTCGAGACGTTGTTTGCGGCGCCACATTCCAGCGATCACCGAGGCGTGGTCCCAGCGAAATTCCACGAATCTCTCTCTCTCTCCCTCTCTCTCTCTCTGTATCAATATTTGTGCACTTATGCTCGCTGTATCTCGTCATCTCGGCGAGATGCGACGGATGAAAAGAAAAAAAAAAAGGAAAGAATGATCAGATCGGTTGGCGACGGTAAGTATTCGCTGTCTTAACGCGGGACATTCCGTCGCCGCCGTCGCCGTGGGACCGGTAACTGGGAAAGGGCTGGAAAGCGGAGACGGGCGTATCGACGGATACGCCTTGGCGAGCCCAGGAAAGTCCTCGCGGTGATTTGCATAATGAGAAATTATGTGTGCGCCGGCTGAAAGCGTACCGTGACACATACCGCGGGATCCGGTGAAACGTTGCGTGCACGCACACGCGCCCATCGAGCCGCCCGTAATCGTTATTGGATATTTACATCGGAATCGGCCGCGTACGTGAATTACCGCGGCGAATTTCCGCGNGCGCGTGCGTCGCGCGGATCCGCGGGATCCCCTCAAACCGCGCTGATTAAAACCGCCATTAACCTAACCTAACCTACATACACAAAACACTATAAAACATAGTGATACATTATAAACAATAGAATAACATACATAACTAATTTCTTGTTATAATTATCCGGTCAGTAAATCGAGATTCGGCGGGACGTGAGAGGCCGACAGAGTCGAACCGATTTCCTTGGTAGATAATTCTGTGACCGCGATAAGAGCCCGGTTCCGAGAGGAAAAGTTGCAGGCCTGGAATGAACGCGAATCGAGCGGCGGCGTTCCGGCTGACGTGCGAATCGTTATACCTGGCAGCGGCGGCGGTTTAAAAAGCGGAGCGAACTTCTCAAGGAGTTCCAGTGACTACGTGGAACAGGTAATTCGTGTCTGACCACACGGCGCGGGGCCCAGTTCCGTCTGACCTATCGCCGGCCTTCTGCGGCCGCGCCGGCCAGGGAAACGGTCGCGGAAATGGAAGGACGAATGCAAATCGAGTTGGGGGGGGAAAATGACGAGCGGCTCGGGCGCGTATAGGGATATTTAATGAGGGCAGGGGAAAAACAGAAGTCGGAGTAAATGTCAACGGCTAATTGCGGGTACTAGGGCCGGTGTATACACAATGTTGCTTACGTGCGTTCTCTTAGAGGAACGCGGGGCCGTTGCTGCCGCTGCGAGGGGCCATTTCGCAGCGCTATAGAACGTTGGAAGCTCCGGCGGGATGCATTGCCACTGTAAATCAATCGGCCGATAGCCCCTTTTACAAGCCGGCCGTGCCTCGTACACGTGGCGTGCTTAATTAAACCATTATTCGCCAGTTTCTACATAAACTGCTGTCCGAATGACGAAACGACGATAAGTAAATAACCGATGGAGCCATAATTAGTGCGTGTGGTACGGAATTTTGTGAGAAAAATTTCGATCTTGTTCCCGGATTTTATTTAACTAATAGCAATTGTTTATTGAGTTGTAGCGAAAAATGTTTCAGATAAAAGTTGTAGCTATTGTTGTCGGGTGCAAGAAAGGTCCTATGCAATTTTCTTCTAACTCTACTCGTTTAGGAATAATCGGCCAAAAAGTTGGCAATTTCGATGGTCGACCAGTTGAAATTCGTAAGTGCCAATAAAATCATGTTTAACTCGTTAAATATTGAAGTTACAAGAAAAACGCATAGAACCTTTCTTGTAGAGGATACTAATATCTACAACTTTTATCTGAACCATTTTTCGCTAACATCGATAATAAAAAATATACATTACAACAACCTACCATATCTTATCCAAGAATAAAAACGCCCCACATCCTCGGTCTCCTCTTCCTGTATAACGGCCACGTGAGAAATGCCTATGGCGCGATGGTCGGAACGATCCCCGAGCATCCAAGAAACGCGAGATCGATAGCCAGAAACTAGATCGATCACGCGGATGACCTTTTTTCCGCGGCCGCGATTTATCTTCCGCTGTAAGCCGGCGAATCCGGCGATTGAACGATCGCCGTCCATAAATCTATATTCGCGATGGTATTTAGGATCGAAAAAGAGAACCGGTCCGCTCCGCGCGCTGATCCCCATTAATCTTCGGTGGCCGGCCTGATTGAAAACGCTTTGACGTTTGAATCACGAGCTTCGGCGGCGGCGCGCAGGTACTCTCTCTAAGCCAGGTGGATCATCGTTCCTTTAATGAGCGGCCAACTTTATTATACCGTAACCGATTACGAACGCTTGATAAACCGATAGAAAACCCTTTCGCCCCGAGATAAGAGGGAACCGTTTGCTCTCCATCGATCTAACCTCTACGTTTCCCCCTCCCGAACGGAATCCACGAATCCCGTATGGAATATCTCATGACTAGGGGAAATAATTTAGGCGCGCGAATTAAAATCGACGAGCATTCGCTTGGTTTGGGTTAGGTTAGGTCTCGAGACCACCTTTGTCTCGCGTCGGGCCGAACGACCTACCGCGACCTCGCCCAACTAGCGAGAGTGTTGCGCCTCCGACGGTCGGTTCGAGGTTCGAGAACTCGTCTCGGCTGCACACCCACGTGAGATTTCCACGCAAGGTTGTCTTGCACGCCCGGTGGAATGACAAGAACGTTACACCTTCGCGCCTTCCACGTGATTTAAGTCGCTGGTTCTAGAATTGTAAAGAATCGGTATCGCGCGCGAAAGAGCGTTTCGTTTGCGGAATTGAATCTGCAGCGTGTGAACGCGTGAAGCGTTTCGATCCGCGCGGTTCGACGCGGGTGCTAACGAGTTTTCACATAGGGCGCGACGGTAACTACACGCCGGCTACGTGCCTCGGGATCGGTTACGAAAATCTGAAACGAGCGGCGGCGCAGGTGCAACCAGATGAACAGATACAATAATGGTATGGCGCGCGGTGTGGGTGAAGGTAAAATTAGAGACGGAGAGATAAGCCCGGTTGCTCAATAACAATCTAACCGGCTGATTGGAGCCGCGCAACGCAGTCGACGTCCTATTGGCCGAATTACGCGCGTAATCTCCAATAATTCTAATTCTCTCGCGTTGCGTTTTGGCACGAGACACTCGGCTAACGGTCGCCCGAACGACGTGGGCCAATTGGAACCTGGAAAACCAGTGCCGTATCGCGCAAGCGCGGCGCCTCGGGCACGACACTGCGAATAAAAACTAGACTTCGTTTAAACAGCCGCGCGAAAGTGTCGCCTGACAGCGGAATGAACGTTGCACAATTTTATCCCGTCTCTGTTTTATTGAATAATAAAACTACGGCGAGCGCCGTCGAGTTGCATACGATTAAGATAGCTTGACGTGTAACGCTAGTTCCCCGGTTGGCCGCGGTTCTCGTCCATTTTTCCCCCTAACCGTAGAATCGGGGCCCGTAGAGAGATATATTCAATTCGCTTAATCGCGAGCGGACGCGGTACACGTGATGCTCGTTCATGCATAATGCAGCCAACGAACCGGGGACTCTCGGTTTCGCGATGTTCGCCCCGGTATGCTAAAAATGTCGTAATACACGGAATGTAGGTGAACGAGAGGGAAAGGAAGAGCGGCGGCGACGCGAAAGACGGCCGGGACAGGTTACGGGCCCCGTTCTTACGAGGCCGTTTAATTAAGCCTAGGATTAATTCATCCCGTTTTTTTCACGTCGTGCCCGCGTCGGGAATGATGCACGGGTCGCGGCGCTCGATAAATTACATAAGAAATCTTATTCAGAGGAGCGCTTAATTACTGAAACAAATTCATGCGCGCATCGTCCAAGGATTCGCGCCAGGAGCGGGGCTTCCCCTCTACCCCTTCGATATTTCGCTCCCCACTACTGTCCCTCTCCTGCTTCTTCGTTATACACTCTCTCATGCCGTCGTACCCCTACTATATGGTAAGCTCTCCCCACTCCTGGTCCTCCGTTCGATGTGGGGCAACCCTTTACACGTGATTCACCTTCATTAATTTACATCTAAATATGCTGCAACTTCGAACTCCGGCTACCGACGTGAATAATCGTCCGGTGTCGCCGATTTTATTCACCCCGACCGGATAACGCTCTCTCTGAATTAATATCGTCTGTGATTCACTTTTTTACCTCTTATGCGACGTGTTTTATTAATAGAGAGGACGATATTCAATGTAAAAGCTTGTAAAAGGAGTACTCTTGCGCAGATCAGCCAATAGAAATGACCGTATCGAGTTTTTAACCAATCAGATTCACGCGGGATATTTGAACGCGGTTGAACGTAAAATAGAGTATAGCAGATATTACGTACAAGGAATGTGCCTTATGTTATAGTATAGCAAGTGCGCAGTGCATGCGCTGTGTTCGCTAAATAAGATTCTATTATGAGAAGAATCGATACCGTTTTCAACGAAATGAAGCGGAAGTTGTGATCGGCTGATTTACGGCCAGGCTTGTCAATTTGCTGTTCGCCACCCGTTTCACTATTTACCTGCCAGTTCTACTGACGCGTGGAAGCCCGTACCGGCGAATAATACACTCACCCGTGGTTGTAACTCACTAGCTGCTGCGCCGACTCAAGATATATGTATAACCACGAGAAAACTGTCTACGATTTATTGTAAACAACCATAATTTCATTATTTAACTGCAGTTCCTGGTATTTATTTGATACAAGTGGACTTATATGCGTTCAAGTCGAACATTCCTACAGATGGCGTCTGTGTTCCGGTAAATCCCCCAAAATCCTATGTTTCTTCTTTGAAACACATCGTCTTCCAGTCTTTCCAAGCAGAATTGACGCACGTTTCAGGTATTTATTTGGTACAAGTGAACTTATAAGCGTTCAAGTCGAACATTCCTAGAGATGGCGCTTAATTACGATGATTTTAATAAGCTCCTATCTCGTTTCGCCGATCAGAAAAGCGAGACTTTCTCGCGCAGCCGGAATAATAACAGGCGGGTCGGTTGGGAACAATGTGATCGGGGTTTCGTTCGCCGGGCAGGTAGTTCCAGTTTACGAATCAAGCTCGGTTCGTTGGTGCCCCGCGACCCAGATGCGAAAGCCGCAAGGAAAGGGGGGCGGCCGAGGGAAGCGGGCAAGAGGACGGAAATAAGAAGGCGAAGAAGAGTTTACGGGGAGCTTACGAGCGCGCGGAGGGGAATCGGCCGGATAATGCGTACGTACGCGCAGGTAGTCGAAGCATCAGGGAGAAACGGCTCTCACTTTCATAGAGTCACCGTGACCGAGATAAATATGGTGGCACCGCGCCGCTAGCGCGCGCCAAGCCACGCTGACCACCACAACGCCTGTCTCCCATATATGGTCTCCGCGGTTTATACGAAATCCAAACAAGTTCTTCAATTCTATTTCACTGATTCATAGAAAAAATTCAATTCTGAGTCGTTTTAAGCCATTCCAATTGTTATAACTAATTAATAATTAGTTATTAATATGAATTTATCCCGATGAAGACGGGCCGGGTTGAACGCACCCCTCGGAGGCGACGCGTCACCGAGTTATTCTTGCATGTAGACACGTTTTACTCTGTTTTCGTCGGACGTCCGATCGCAGGGCTGGCTTCCATGTGCCTATCGATTCGCTCGATCCGTCGCGTCGCGCCGTGCCAACTTGACGCACGCCACGACGACGTACGTGTCACAGCGCGAGAGCCACGTCGCGTGCATACGTCGTCGGTATCGTTCTGCCTGTACAGGGTGGTTGTGGGCCAGAAATTACCTCAGTCTTCATCTTCGTCATCGTCGAAGCCGAGACTTTTTATATACAAGGTGTTCCGTTTTAATCGACACACGCGAAAAAGAAGGAAGATGGCGAAAAATGTTTCAGAAAGTTACAAGGTGGTCAAATATTGATGAATCACCCTGTATACTTTGTTGATGCACATACACGTTTAGGTTCGCCGATCAATCTTAATGATCCACCGCGGAGCGTAGCTGTTTAACTGAGCAAATAGAGGAGAGCCGGATAGGTTATGTTAGGGAACGCGCGAATTCTTAGCTAGGGATCGTCGTTAAACGATTCTGACAAAAGGGAATAGTATGAGAACGAGCGACGCGCGTCGTCGATCATTTCCTGCGACGCGATCGGTCCGCCGCGTTGTAGATCCCTCTCGGATTAACGTGTAATGTCGCGATTACGGTTATAAATGGCTCCCTGACCGCCATGACTTAAACGCTTCCCCCCTAACGTCCCCGACATTTCTTTCTATCTCTTCTAGCAGGACCGAGTTCGTGTAGAATCAAGTCCGAAGATCATTAGAAAAAAACGAACTATAATACAAATTTCATTCATTTTTGTAATCCTAACCTCACTAAACGTTTGAAAAATTAGATGAATTCTAATAAAAATAATGGAACATCGCTTTTATAAACATAGTTAATGCACGCTTGATACGTGCAAGAATTTCAATTAAGGTTGGAAAATCCATCACGGAGATATTAACACGCGAATTCGTTTAATTACTATTTTATCTTGTAATAGAATCTGTGATAGGAATTCCTCGCCAGCCTCGAAGCGTCAAACGGTTCCATGCAATCTGCCGGACCACCGCCGCGATTATTATACAATTTTCCGGGTAATTACCGCGATTTTCAAGTCGATAATTTTCCATACTTATCGATCATTCCCTATAAAACACTGGACGGGTAAGTCCCGACCGTATCAACCAATAAAAAGCACTTTCCAAATTGTCATATTGAGTTTTTAACCAATCAGACTTACGCGGGATATTTAAACGCAGAAAAGAATCTTACAGAAAGAAAGAGGCGCGCACAATGATCGAGAACTGTTCTCTCGTGAACTCGAGTATACTTTATCGTCGTAGCGATTTCTATGTGAATCCTGAACACCGGTAGCCACCTCGGGGCTTGTAAAGACGGTTCATTAACATACAGAAAATTCCTGTCCAGCGGAGCTCGAACATCTCCCAGAGGATCGCTGTCATTCGGTGTTTCGCGGCCGATACGTTCCGCCGATAGTCACGGAAAATAGCATGTATGACGACGTGACTGATCGATAGAGCGATCGGCGTGTCGCGTCGGTAAAAAAGGACCGCGACGACGACGACGAGGAGGAATTGGAAAGGAAAGGAAAGGAGGAGAGGGCGAAAGAGAAGTAAAAGAGTGAATACGTCTAGGCGTAGATTTTCTGCGGGACGGAGGTTGGTAATAGTCAGCGGTGCCTGTGCCGATGCCGATCGGCGTCGAATTACAGGGTGTGCTTTAATTGAACGATCGTAATCAGATAATCACGGCGAAATGGAATTAATAAGGGAAACAGCCGGCTTTCATGAACACGGATGACCGATCGCCCGCAAATCGTTTTCGATCGACGATAAAATGGCGGAAGCGTGGACGCCGATCAGGAATTTCCTAGAACTCTATATCTCATATTTATTAAAATTATTTAACCAAAATATAATAAATTCGATTCTAAGCTTAATTAAGATGGACTCAGAGTCTCGATTTGAGGAAACCGCCCGGGGCTCCCCCGCTTTCACACCCGGCCAGGATATTATTCAACAAATTATCGCTTTCAGCCGGGCGCTGCGGCCGTCCTTCGGGAGGCAACGTTTCGAAACGTATCCGGCCTTATCTCGGATCTGAGGACTTTCTTCGCGGTGGGATCGCGATATCCAGCGCGCGGCGCACCGGGAACACAGATATACCAGGAGATCCTCCCGGGATCTCTCGGCGCGGCCGGCTATCTCCGACGTTCATCTGGCAACGGGCCCCGCGGTATCGCTAATACACAGGGCCTCATTTAGATTTATGCACCGGGAGCGCGCGACACATTCCCTCCTCCTCCTCCTCCTCCTCCTCCCCGGCGGACGCGCCGCGAATATAACCAAGAACAATGTGCCCTCCCGAGGGAAACGACACACGACCGTAGATAATGTGTTCCCTCCCACGCGCAGACGAAATTCTCTCCTAAAAGTCACGCGGAATCGCCTGATTAATTGTCCAATGCTAATAATTCGGCCTGACCCAATGGAAATGTGACCTAACGTAACTTAACCTAAGAATATTATGAGCCAGAGGACATTTGGCCTGACCTAATGGAAATTCGGCGTAAGTCAATGAAAATGTGACCTAATGTAACTTAACTTGAATCAATCTAACCTAACCTAACAATATTATAAGCTAGACATATAATTGGGAGAATTTAATTCTAGATAGAATTCGAAACGAATGTCTGGAATAAAAAGTGACATAGGTCGGTAAATTATGGAATATGCGAGGCAGTATGAGGGAAGAATAATTTAGTTTGAGGTCGGTGGTCGGTTTTGCCGTAATTCTATACGCGGCGCGGTTGTAATAACGGCGTGGGGCAAGAAGGCTGGACGGAAGAAAGGATCGTAGGAGACAGATCTATCTTCCAGCTGGACGTGCCCGGCTAGATAAATGCGTCTGCGATGGGATTGCGTGTTAGTGAGTCACTGGAGCTTCGTTTCACTACCACCGGACCCTACGAGCCTTGTCACTTCTTACGCGAAACAAGAACACTTCTTTTTTTACGTTCAAATCTCCCGCGCGGATCTCATTGGTCGAAAACTCAACATGGAGGCGCTCTCCGTCGATTAAAATCGATTAAATTCCGACGAAACGTTTTTATATTATTCGCCCATCGATCATTCGATAGGTCCGCGCATACCGGACAATCCCATCGCGTATTTACACTCGGCTACGCCGGGAACAATGAGGGGTCCGCCGGGGATTCGTTGTCACGGCGTTCGTGGCCGCGGTGAGTTACATCGCTCGAATCCACCACGCCTAGCCGACGCACCGCGCGAGCCTTGGCCCCTTATCCGCAACGTGCGACGCGTATAGAAAAACCATGTTTTACGTCGGCTCTCGCCGGCCCCAGCCGTGGCGAACGCAAGTCGAGCGAATCGCGCGACGCGATTCAACAGATTTATAAGCCGACCGCCTGACGCATGCCTCATCCCGGCAGAGATCAAATCAAGTTCAATGTTACAACCGCGAAATTCAAACGTTTTTTAATTGCAAAACTTGTATATCAATTTATATAACAAAATGTGTATATAAATTTTGCAACAAACTTTGTATATAAAGTTATGCAATAAAATTTGTGTATAAACTTATACAATGAAACGGTACGCGTTTACGCACGGCTAGAAATGGTTAGGTTAGGTTATTTACGAGGATTTCGTGATCGGACTTTTTTACAGTCTTTTAATGCCGGGATATGGTCGTATTTGCACATAAACACGAAGAACAATGCGAGTTGCCTTCTCGGTCTGTCCCCGTCGGGCCCGAGGATAACGAAAGGTATCCGAGTAGTACCACGCCTATATAGACAGGAGTCGACCTTATCCCAGCCGAGAAAAATCCTCTTTCGAATCGCATGGGCGCGGGTGTTACTCACACTTTCCACGTTCCAACGTCCCGAGGCAAAGGGCAGCCGGTGGCGACACTGATAACTAAATCGCGGACTTCCCCTCGAAATCACGATGAGAGATGTTCTTGCGCGTCTTTCCTGATCGGCCAATAGAAACGGTCGCATCGAGTTTTTAACCAATGAGATTTACGCGCGAGATTTGAACACAGTTAAGCGTAAAAAACGAATCTTTTCTTGTAAAATGTAATTTAACTAAATAAAACCGTGGTTTGTTTCAATAAACGAGAAGCAGTGTCTTTCATTTGAGTAGAGATCTTTGATTGGAAAAGTGGGATGTAATAATTTACGAATGACAATGTTGGACGTCGGACGGAGCAACGGGGATAATGCGGACGGACACCTGTGCCGTGCGCAATCGCTCGGAGGCGGCAGCAGTATAGCTATACGTATAGCCAGGCTGCGGGCAGGAGAAAGGTATGTAATATGAAGTTGAGAAAGAAAGAGTAGGAGAAGACGTACAAAAGGGAGTGCAGGAGATATACGAGTACATGCCGTGACCGGGTATCTCCCCGGTGCCAACCCGACGTACACCTACACCTACACCAGACGAACGACGCGCCGGTTCACTTTCCGTTTCGTTCTCCCTCTGACCAGCCTTTTTATTCCTCCTGCCTTCTTTCTCGCGGCCTCGTTCTTGCCAACAGTGAAAGCTTCGTCAGAATTCGGATTGCTGACACGACCGAGGTCGCCGGAATATTTAGTGCAATTGGTAATTTTATAAGAACCGATTCT
>SMSR01015605.1:36732-46951 GCA_019453355.1 Ceratina japonica | reverse complement strand
ATATAATTGGGAGAATTTAATTCTAGATAGAATTCGAAACGAATGTCTGGAATAAAAAGTGACATAGGTCGGTAAATTATGGAATATGCGAGGCAGTATGAGGGAAGAATAATTTAGTTTGAGGTCGGTGGTCGGTTTTGCCGTAATTCTATACGCGGCGCGGTTGTAATAACGGCGTGGGGCAAGAAGGCTGGACGGAAGAAAGGATCGTAGGAGACAGATCTATCTTCCAGCTGGACGTGCCCGGCTAGATAAATGCGTCTGCGATGGGATTGCGTGTTAGTGAGTCACTGGAGCTTCGTTTCACTACCACCGGACCCTACGAGCCTTGTCACTTCTTACGCGAAACAAGAACACTTCTTTTTTTACGTTCAAATCTCCCGCGCGGATCTCATTGGTCGAAAACTCAACATGGAGGCGCTCTCCGTCGATTAAAATCGATTAAATTCCGACGAAACGTTTTTATATTATTCGCCCATCGATCATTCGATAGGTCCGCGCATACCGGACAATCCCATCGCGTATTTACACTCGGCTACGCCGGGAACAATGAGGGGTCCGCCGGGGATTCGTTGTCACGGCGTTCGTGGCCGCGGTGAGTTACATCGCTCGAATCCACCACGCCTAGCCGACGCACCGCGCGAGCCTTGGCCCCTTATCCGCAACGTGCGACGCGTATAGAAAAACCATGTTTTACGTCGGCTCTCGCCGGCCCCAGCCGTGGCGAACGCAAGTCGAGCGAATCGCGCGACGCGATTCAACAGATTTATAAGCCGACCGCCTGACGCATGCCTCATCGACCCACCCCAGCAGAGATCAAATCAAGTTCAATGTTACAACCGCGAAATTCAAACGTTTTTTAATTGCAAAATTTGTATCTAAATTTATGCAACAAAATTTGTATATAAATTTATGCACTAAAACTTGTATGTACATTTATGCAAGGAAATTTGTATATAAACTTAAACAATGAAACGGTACGCGTTTACGCACGGCTAGAAATGGTTAGGTTAGGTTATTTACGAGGATTTCGTGATCGGGACTTTTTTAAGGCACAGTCTTTTAATGCCGGGATATGGTCGTATTTGCACATAAACACGAAGAACAATGCGAGTTGCCTTCTCGGTCTGTCCCCGTCGGGCCCGAGGATAACGAAAGGTATCCGAGTAGTACCACGCCTATATAGACAGGAGTCGACCTTATCCCAGCCGAGAAAAATCCTCTTTCGAATCGCATGGGCGCGGGTGTTACTCACACTTTCCACGTTCCAACGTCCCGAGGCAAAGGGCAGCCGGTGGCGACACTGATAACTAAATCGCGGACTTCCCCTCGAAATCACGATGAGAGATGTTCTTGCGCGTCTTTCCTGATCGGCCAATAGAAACGGTCGCATCGAGTTTTTAACCAATGAGATTTACGCGCGAGATTTGAACACAGTTAAGCGTAAAAAACGAATCTTTTCTTGTAAAATGTAATTTAACTAAATAAAACCGTGGTTTGTTTCAATAAACGAGAAGCAGTGTCTTTCATTTGAGTAGAGATCTTTGATTGGAAAAGTGGGATGTAATAATTTACGAATGACAATGTTGGACGTCGGACGGAGCAACGGGGATAATGCGGACGGACACCTGTGCCGTGCGCAATCGCTCGGAGGCGGCAGCAGTATAGCTATACGTATAGCCAGGCTGCGGGCAGGAGAAAGGTATGTAATATGAAGTTGAGAAAGAAAGAGTAGGAGAAGACGTACAAAAGGGAGTGCAGGAGATATACGAGTACATGCCGTGACCGGGTATCTCCCCGGTGCCAACCCGACGTACACCTACACCTACACCAGACGAACGACGCGCCGGTTCACTTTCCGTTTCGTTCTCCCTCTGACCAGCCTTTTTATTCCTCCTGCCTTCTTTCTCGCGGCCTCGTTCTTGCCAACAGTGAAAGCTTCGTCAGAATTCGGATTGCTGACACGACCGAGGTCGCCGGAATATTTAGTGCAATTGGTAATTTTATAAGAACCGATTCTGAATAAAAATCTAAGAATCGATTCTTCTGAAAAATCGAAATGAGGGGTTCGACTCTTACAGAATCGATTGACAGTAGAGTAAAGAATCGATTTTGGGCATAGAATCAAGTCTAAAGATCGATTTCCTATCGAAAAGAATCGATGTTCCAAAGAATCCGAGAATCGATTCTTCCAAAAAATCGAAACGAAAGATTCGAGTCTCACAGAATCGATTGACAGTAAAGAATCGATTTTGGGGAAAGTCGAGTGCTAAAGAATCGATTCTAAGATCGATTTCCTACCAAAAAGAATCGATATTTCAAAGGATCGACTCGGAAGATCCGAGGTTTTGAGGCGGGGAACATCGGAGTTCGTGTAATACTAATACGTCCCGACAAAATAAGTGATATTGAATGGTAGAAAAAGGAGGAGCGAAGGGGAGAGCGCGAACGGGAGAACAAGAGAAAATAAAAGCCGGACAAGAAGAGGGAACGGGAATGAACGTGTCCGTTCGTTCACGGCGTTTCGGAGTGATTAATGAACCACCGCGCGGCGCGGTGTTTGCGTAACGCTGTAATAACACGTGACATCCACCGCCTTCCGGTTATGATAATGATTCGACGCTGTCAGAGCCCGGGAAACCTAAGGACGGCGCGGAAAAATCGGCGCCGATCTTATCGTGGCCGAACGTTCATCTCGGGGCCCGATTCACTCTCCTATAAGCTGATTAGACACGACCGTCACAACGGCGGACACGAGCAAAACGATCAGACGTTATTAGCGCACTACCGATTTTTCTATCACCACCGATTTTTCTACGCAAAAACTTCGTCACGCCTTCGCTATATGAATGACATGTTGGATTTTACTAAACAAAAATAAATCGTTGTGTTTGAGAGATGCTTCATCTTTTCTTCATTGAGTCTTTGTTAGTTTTAGTCAATGGGCCTTCGGCATTATCTGGACCCTAAACACACGGCCCGTCACAGGGCATTATGTTTCTAACTTTTCCATTGAGCAGTTTTCTTTCAGTTAATCTCGTTTAAAGAACTAAAGAGTAAAGACGTCCTTCCAAATCAGTAATAAAAGTTTTACAAAATTTAACTTGAGATTGATTTAGTAATCCCAATATGACAGAATTCATTATTAATTATTAACTTACTTACAATCACTTTTGCTGAAAGTCTTTGAAACAAGGTTGAAGAACTTCTTTTCATTCCTGGTTAGGAGAAAATTCTAATTGAGTAATGGAACCTATTGGTTGGTGAAAACTTTTGGGGAAACGATTTTCCCAGGTTGCACAAGCGCGCTCGCGCAAGGTTAATTCGACGGTTTCACTTTTCCCGTTGTTACCGCGTGCGCGCGCGCGCGCGCTGGGTATTACGTAAGTTAATTGTGCAAACGCGGCGCGGTTTATTAAATTCATCGACGAACATGTCGAAACGGGCCGTGGATCCGGTGAGACCCGTGGCTCGCATTTACCAGCCAGCCAGCCAGCCGGCCGGCCGGCCGGCCCGGTGAGCGTACGTTGTGAGCGCAACCAATAAATTACCGTGTTGCCGTTACGTACGTACGTATAACCATTATGCATTACACGCGTTCACTCCTTAGGGGCAGTGCAATCTTCGCGAGATCGCGTCGACAAATCTTTATCGTTGATAATTATATTTCCCGATGGATAATCTCGGTTTTCCTTCTAGTTCTTTTTTTTCCATTTCGCTTGTTTATCGCCGCCGTTACGTGGGGTAATTTTCAATCGCGGTAATTGAGATGTACGATTCTGGGTAACTGGTTCTCCATTTTCGAAGTTCTCTCAGAATATTTTCAATTTCAATTTTCAATGTCTTTATTAAACGGACATGAGTCCATCATGACACTTAGTACAAAAAAATTTTCTAGAGGAAGCAACAATAATATATATATTTGTATGTCATGAATAAAATTTAAAAGTTTTTGCAATTCTGTGAAAGTACCTATTTTTTAAATAATTATTTTTCATCTTATTCATTTGTCTTAAACGAATATACGTCCNATTTCTCGTTATCGTACCTAACCTCTCGACTACAGAATCCGTATTCGCGGAATGCTGAACGCAACGTCGCTCTCTGGTTTGCAAGGACGCCGTGGAGGGCCACTCGAACGGGACGGGAACGGTTATTGCGCCACTTGTCGCTCTCCATATTGGAAGTAGACCGAATAACTTTCAGGAGCCGATTGCGAAAGGTAAACAATCGTTTTAAGTACGACACGCGCGCGCGCGCGCAGGGCGGGGGTCGCGGGGGGCGACGGTGGCGCCGGGCAAGGTGTCTCGCGGCGCAAAAATACGAACGGAGATAAAGGTTTCGAGACCCCGGCGATCTGGAACAATGGCCGACGGCTGGAACTGATCGATCGTTGCGTAACGTGTCGATCGTTATCGAAATTCGAGGCCGATCGGTCGTTGGCTGCGGCCGAGAGGNTTCGAGTGGCACGCAACGGAATTCGAACGAAATCTCTGCCGCAGAAAACGCAACATTGTAATGGCGCAATCTCGCCGGCGAGAATCGTCCGCGACCGGTCGATACCGAAGATGAGCAACATTTCTCGAGCCCGCCGGAAACGTACAGCCGTTATCCTTGAATTCCGTAAATTGGGGAGGGGGTATTTTGCGACTGGATTCGAATTTTTATAACAAATATTGGGTCATTTCTGTACCATTTTCTATGTACGGTCATAAGTCAGTCAGTAAACCAGTTTATAAAACAGATGTTCTAGACTTTCAAGAAATATCACAATTGCATTCAAATCTCCCGCGTGGATTTGATTGGTTGGAAACTTAATATGGTCCGTACAATAAGGGACGTTTACTGTATTTCAGAATGTAAAAGAAAATAGTATATAAAAAGCAATAAAATCTGGTTTTATAGAGTAAGAGAACTATGTTTTCATGTTAGTAAACCTAAGTCACTTAGGGTAGCGTGGAGAGATGGACATTGCGCTTGGACGTATCATAATGATAGCTACTTGTAGCAGGTAGGAGGGTCTGGTTATGGTAATCGGAGCAACGAGGTAAAAGAGTAAAGCTTTAATTGCCCTTCGGGGAGGTTTCCGTTCAATCCGCTCGATTCTAATACTCATTTTCTCCGATTGTCACGAACGAATCGTTCAAATAAACATTTACGTGCAAATTAGGATTCATATCAATTTCAAATATGTATAATTTAAACAATCTGAATTAACAATTTAATTTAAGCTTCCATCCTAACCTCAACCATCCAATTTTCTTACTAATCA
Organism: Ceratina japonica; assembly: GCA_019453355.1. Classification (NCBI taxonomy): domain Eukaryota; kingdom Metazoa; phylum Arthropoda; class Insecta; order Hymenoptera; family Apidae; genus Ceratina; species Ceratina japonica. The sequence goes on along the minus strand of SMSR01015605.1, from coordinate 41,679 downwards.
TCTCAATTTCAATTAAATCAATGCAAACGATTAACAAATAAATAAAGTAGATACGTTTCTCGTTATCGTACCTAACCTCTCGACTACAGGATCCGTATTCGCGGAATGCTGGACGCAACGTCGCTCTCTGGTTTGCAAGGACGCCGTGGAGGGCCACTCGAACGGGACGGGAACGATTATTGCGCCACTTGTCGCTCTCCATATTGGAAGTAGACTGAATAACTTTCAGGAGCCGATTGCGAAAGGTAAACAATCGTTTTAAGTACGACACGCGCGCGCGCAGGGCGGGGAACGCGGGGGGCGACGGTGGCGCCGGGCAAGGTGTCTCGCGGCGCAAAAATACGAACGGGCGAGATAAAGGTTTCGAGACCCCGGCGATCTGGAACAATGGCCGACGGCTGGAACTGATCGATCGTTGCGTAACGTGTCGATCGTTATCGAAATTCGAGGCCGATCGGTCGTTGGCTGCGGCCGAGAGGCGAGAGAAAAAAAAATGCACCGCCGCCGCCTTAGCTCGGATTCGCGGCGCGCAACCTGCCACGAGAATAGAAAGGTGCTGTTCCCGGTTAGCGAACGCTCGACTGCGTTCAAATGTCCCGCGGGACATCTGATTGGTCGAAAACTCGGTACGCCTGTCAAATTGGCTGACCTGGGAGGATGCACGGGAATATCATTTATCTTTACATCACGGTATGACCAGAGTTGGCCGGGAAAAGGTCCTAAAGTCCCCTTCTATCAGGAATCAGCTCAATCTGGCGAATACCAGAGGAGAATCGGCCCAATTTCCTGGTAGAACACGGTAGGGCCTTTTTCCTGGCAATTCTGGGTATGACTGGGTCTGTATAGCATATATATATTATGCAATTCCTAGATTTTTCTATTAAAATAAATGCAGACAACTTAATAAAAAAAATGTCGTGAATGGGGGGATGAAAGCGTGTAAAAGGGATTTAGTTAACGGTTCGGGGAATACCCGGCGGTAAGTAAGTATTATCGGTCGGAGGTATCAGAAGGTTCCGTTCGAATTCCTTTGTCGACCGGATGGCAGAGGTAACGCGGCTCGGTTCGTAGTTCACGAAGTTCGCCGGGATAAGGGAAAGAACCTGCGTAGAACCCGAAGGAAAGAGTATAGGGGGGGAGACACAATGAACAACGGCAGGTTACGAATCTCCTGGATACTTGATCCCACGACCTTGCGAAGTGGGTCGGGCAACGGGTAAGGAGACGATTATGTTCGGTCAAACATGCGCGAGCATAATCTACGCGTAACACTTAACGTGTGCACGGAACTAAATCTACTGTACACCTACGTCCACAAGTTCGAACCGAGGTACTTCTTATATCGCTCATTGTCTATGGAAGAACTTGAGAGATTTTTTTAGTAATCTGAGGGATATATGGGAGCAGCAGTTTGTTAATTATGAGAAAGATCGTGGCCCGTGTGAACTAGTTGCAAATATTTGAATAAAATTGTTTAGGCAGACCGATTGGATATTGTGGGGCAGAAGTAGACCGAGGAAACTAGGGCTGCATCTGATGGAATACTATTACCCGAAATCCGATGCGAACGCCTTAAAAAAGTTGAACGACCTTCTCCTAACCTAACCCAACACGGAATCGATTCACGTCGACGAAATTTACATAATAAAAGAAGTTAAGAACATTTTAACGAGGAATCGATTGTTTCCTTTCGATTATATGGAAAGAATCGATTCTCGGACATGCAGGATCGCTGCGAGAATCGATTTTTTTGCGGAGAATCGAACCTCCTCAGTTCAAACGACCACAAAAGAAGTTTGGAGTTATTTTCGATTGTCTGGGAGAAGAGAGAACGATCGGGCGATCGGGCGACGGTCGAAGACCATTGAGGCTGGCGATATGGATCACGGGGACGGGTTTCTCAACCCGCGACCTCGCCGCCTCTGTCTCTCGGGCTAAATAAAATGTCTATTCATTGATGCAACCGCGACACCGGTTCTCGGGATGGGCAGGAAACCTTGCGGCGGCCTAGCTTAGCGTCGCCTCGCGTAAACCAACTATTTATACACATACCTATACATAGATGAGCGCTCCTCAAGGGGCGTGTGTAAGTACGGCCGTAAACAATTCCGAGCGCGAGGCCTTCGGCGCCGTATTCGGAAAGTGTGTTACGCGCCGCGGGTTAATTGCTCTTTTCTTCGCCGCCGACGACACCGCGACGCGCTCGCGGGCCCATTTCTGGCTAGGGTCAATTGTATACAGGCCAATATCGATCATACGCCTTTTATGAATGTCCTCCTCGGGAATGGCACAGAGATTCGAGGACGGAACACGATCGTCTCAGAGACGTTGATGAATGATGGTACTATAGTATAAGAAAGAACAGTATATATTCTTAATTATTGGCGCTGGAGAAAAAGTCTTCCAATGAAAGTTGTAGGTATTGGTGTCCTCTACAAGAAAAGTTATATGCATTTTTCTTGTAACTTCAATATTTAACGAGTTATGCACGATTAATTGGCGTTTTATGGGTACTGATGAATTTCCGCCGTCTGACCGTCGAAATCGCCCACTTCTGGCGAAAAATTTCGTTTTTCCTCAATTACTCCTAAACCGTAGAATCTACAGGAAAATTGCAACAGAGCTTTTTTGTAACTAACCACTAGAGCTACAACTTTTGTCTAAAGCATTTTTCTCCAGCGTCGATAGTTAACGAGTTATTCATAAAAAACAAAATAACAGTTTTTTGCAAATTACTTGTTAAATATTGATCCTAGAAAAAAAATGTTCCGTATAAAAGTTGTACCCTTTGATAGTACCTACAACTTTCGTTTCAAACATTTTTCTCCAGCGGCAACAAGTACAAAGTTATTAGAAAAAAACGATATTTTCACGAAATCTGAAGGGGATACCCCTTGGAAAAATCTCGGGAAAATCGAAAATTTTTTTTTCTCGGAATTTCGAAAAATGCTTCAAATAAAAGTTGTAGATATTGACGTCCTCTACAAGAAAGGTCATATACAATTTCCTCCTATCTCGAATACTACAAGACTAATCGCGTAAACTCTGGATAAACCATGAGAATTGAAGAATCCTAGTTATTTTTCTCTCACAATATCGAAAAATGAAAATCGACGAAAGCAGTCAATTTTAACGAAACCCACTATGAAGGAGAATAGCATGGTTTTTACATACGAAGTCGTAGAAACCTGCGCGTGAGTCAGACGGCGAGGTGCCGCGCCATACAAGAACCGAAACGGCTTTCTCGAACTTGGGAGCCGGGACTTTTATCGATAGCCCGTATTCCGGAGCAACAACGGGACGGAATAAAAATCGGTTGCTTTCATCCACGTAGGCATCGGTGTAGGTGTAGCACGTAGGCGCGATCTATCTGTTCTCACGCGGCTCGGTATCTCCGGGAATCTGTTGTCCGCGCGCGTTCCCCCAGCGCATGCGTGCTCCACGCGTCATAACCAATAAGCCTAATCAAATTTTCAATAAACAGGTCCTAGAACGCGTGGGCGTACACGCTAGTTTAGATTACTTCTCATTTTACCTTAACATAACCCAAACTCTAACCCAAAACGACTTTCACTGTATAAATAAATAAATAAATAAAATCGATGTTCACTACAGATTTTCATAAAAACCGCCTTGACCTAATCTAGTAACATTTTTTTCTCAACATGGAAGAAACGTCTTACGGCTGATTCACGATTGGAGGAAGTCTGAGGCGGGGGATATGATTTAAGACAAGCCTAATCATACGAGAGGNCTATACAATTTCCTCCTATCTCAAAAATCTTCAGGACTAATCGCGTGAACTCTGGATAAACTGTGAGAATTGAAGAACCCTAGTTATATTTTTTTTCTTGCAATATCGAAAAATGAAAATCGACGAAAGCAGTCAATTTTAACGAAACCCACTATGAAGGAGAATAGCATGGTTTTTACATACGAAGTCGTAGAAACCTGCGCGTGAGTCAGACGGCGAGGTGCCGCGCCATACAAGAACCGAAACGGCTTTCTCGAACTTGGGAGCCAGGACTTTTATCGATAGCCCGTATTCCGGAGCAACAACGGGACGGAATAAAAATCGGTTGCTTTCATCCACGTAGGCCTCGGTGTAGGTGTAGCACGTAGGCGCGATCTATCTGTTCTCACGCGGCTCGGTATCTCCGAGAATCTGTTGTCCGCGCGCGTTCCCCCAGCGCATGCGTGCTCCACGCGTCATAACCAATAAGCCTAATCAAATTTTCAATAAACAGGTCCCAGAACGCGTGGGCGTACACGCTAGATTAGATTACTTCTCATTTTACCTTAACATAACCTAAAAAGGCTTTCTTTGTACAAGTAAATAAATAAATGAATAAAATCGATCTTCACTACAGATTTTCATAAAAACCGCCTTGACCTAATCTAGTAACATTTTTTTCTCAACATGGAAGAAACGTCTTACGGCTGATTCACGATTGGAGGAAGTCCGAGGCGGGGGATTTGATTTAAGACAAGCCTAATCATACGAGAGGATTTATAGTTATAAGGCACGCAGTGTAGGAGACCGTTTTCCAATTTCAGCCGCGTTCTACGCCCTCTCCTCGCGCGGGGCCGGGGCGATTTGCATATTGAACGCCCGTTCCGCGATGGCTTTCCACGCCTTCGGGCGCGAGAGAGCCCGGCTTTTTTCCCGCCGATCCCGCCGCGTAAACTCCGCGAACTTACCGATCCGCGCCGCGCTTACCGTTACGGAGCATAATCACGCGACAAGTGCCGGCTTGTCTTGCCAAATAAGTCGAGCACCGCTGATTCAGCCGGTGCGCGCCGCCATATTCATCCGACGTCCATTGCAGCATAAAATAACGATTTCTAGATTTTTTATATTAAGAACGTACCGAGACATAATTTTTGTTGGACGGATCTCCGTGGGGCGGCGCTAGTTTACTTTGTCAGGTTTATAATTCAATTGTG
>SMSR01015605.1:9689-34423 GCA_019453355.1 Ceratina japonica | reverse complement strand
CAATATCGAAAAATGAAAATCGACGAAAGCAGTCAATTTTAACGAAACCCACTATGAAGGAGAATAGCATGGTTTTTACATACGAAGTCGTAGAAACCTGCGCGTGAGTCAGACGGCGAGGTGCCGCGCCATACAAGAACCGAAACGGCTTTCTCGAACTTGGGAGCCGGGACTTTTATCGATAGCCCGTATTCCGGAGCAACAACGGGACGGAATAAAAATCGGTTGCTTTCATCCACGTAGGCATCGGTGTAGGTGTAGCACGTAGGCGCGATCTATCTGTTCTCACGCGGCTCGGTATCTCCGGGAATCTGTTGTCCGCGCGCGTTCCCCCAGCGCATGCGTGCTCCACGCGTCATAACCAATAAGCCTAATCAAATTTTCAATAAACAGGTCCTAGAACGCGTGGGCGTACACGCTAGTTTAGATTACTTCTCATTTTACCTTAACATAACCCAAACTCTAACCCAAAACGACTTTCACTGTATAAATAAATAAATAAATAAAATCGATGTTCACTACAGATTTTCATAAAAACCGCCTTGACCTAATCTAGTAACATTTTTTTCTCAACATGGAAGAAACGTCTTACGGCTGATTCACGATTGGAGGAAGTCTGAGGCGGGGGATATGATTTAAGACAAGCCTAATCATACGAGAGGATTTATAGTTATAAGGCACGCAGTGTAGGAGACCGTTTTCCAATTTCAGCCGCGTTCTACGCCCTCTCCTCGCGCGGGGCCGGGGCGATTTGCATATTGAACGCCCGTTCCGCGATGGCTTTCCACGCCTTCGGGCGCGAGAGAGCCCGGCTTTTTTCCCGCCGATCCCGCCGCGTAAACTCCGCGAACTTACCGATCCGCGCCGCGCTTACCGTTACGGAGCATAATCACGCGACAAGTGCCGGCTTGTCTTGCCAAATAAGTCGAGCACCGCTGATTCAGCCGGTGCGCGCCGCCATATTCATCCGACGTCCATTGCAGCATAAAATAACGATTTCTAGATTTTTTATATTAAGAACGTACCGAGACATAATTTTTGTTGGACGGATCTCCGTGGGGCGGCGCTAGTTTACTTTGTCAGGTTTATAATTCAATTGTGAACCACCGGTGGGTCACGCCGCCGCGAACGTGTTAGAGTATAGGAACGTTCGGAAAACCGCTAGGTTTCCCAGCCTGATGGTACATCCGTCGAAGCCGGAGCGAGACGAATCTCGCGCGCATCTCTCAGGGCTATGAACGGTACACCGTCGGTCGGTCGGCGCGCAGGACGTTAGACGAGTGGTCGTTTCGTTTGAGGAAAACAAAAGGTAGGAAGAGGCTAGGTATGCAAAGGTGTGCGGCGATCCTGCAGGCCGGGCATTATACGCGCGCGTAAGGGTTTCCGTGATGCGATGCCAGGCCGTCGGCCGCGCGGCCTTAAGGAGCCGGACCCACGGCACCGAGATACCGATAAATAACCTATCTGGCAATATTATCTCAATGGTTTTATGTTCCCTGGAACGCGATCCAATTCTTACGATCCGACTTACCACGAAATAGGCTCGCCCTTCCTGCTACGCTCGTCCATTTATCATAACCCAATACGTGCCTAACCTAACCTAAACTAAACCGAACTAACGCTGCTCCTTTGCTTTGGGCTTTCATGCAAATTAATTCTGCGTGGATTTAAATAAGAGTAATCGCATTTAGAACCCGATGTAACCTAACCTAACCTCAACTAAAACTGTCTGATGCGAAGGAATCTGATGATTCGCACCTTGTCCTTCGAGATAACGCGTCCGATTCTGGACGTCTGAACATCGCCTAATCCCGCTAATCCCCTAATCCGAGATACAGAGCCGCGAACAGCTAATAAATCGTAATAATCGCGGCGCGCGTCGCTCGGGCCCCGCAAATGCCATTAGCGTGAACTTTCGATGGAAACGGGATACGAGCTCCGAGCGCGATCGCTGACTCAAGGAGTCCGGAGGGGGCTCGGGTTTTGTGTGTAGGTCAGCCTGTGGGTGCAATGCATGGAGAGGTGTGGGCCCCGGCATACCGGAGATCTCCCTCGAAACGGATCGATCCTTTCAGCGCGCCGGTTTCAGCCTCGGATCACACGCGTCATCCAGGGCGTGTCCGATACCCTGCACTTGTTCCGAGCGCGCGGCGCGGGTTATTAGATCGGATCACGGTACGCTCCCTATCGCAGTTATTCAGCGTTGTCGGTTAAGGTTGCGCGGGCCCTTACATCAAAACAATGACGGGGCGCTCTGACAGTTGTACCAACAATAGAACGGGCCATAAAAGAAATGGTGTGGAAGACTGTGGCCAATATTTGACGTCAAATCTAATATAACTATATGTACATTTTATAACTATATATCTTTTATGTAACTATATATATTTTATATAACTAAATATATTTTATAACTATATATATTTTATGTAACTATATATAAATATTTTATGTAAAAATGCGTATTAATAAACTTGTCAGGAATTTTTATTGGGAATATTGTTTATTTGTGAATAAATGTTGGCGGTTGCGTTGGTACGAGATATGTTCGCTGATTGCGGGGCAGTTAGCGGAGGGAAATGTCCCTGTATGACCAGTCGAGCGGCGAGAGGTAATTAAGGACTGTTACGCAAACGTTATCAAAGCTGCTTTAAGAACCACGTGCTGCGCGCGAGGGGCCCACGGCGAGAGACGTTATGAAACGGAACTCGTGCGGTTCATTTCATCCTCTGCTGGTACGTGGAAAGTTCTGTCAGCGAATGCGCGCCGGGCCCCGATTGAGAAAACGGCCAGTCCAACGGCTAATGACCAGAGCTATCTTCGGCTTAATTCTATCGCGATACCTTCTAAGTTTCTATTACTTTTTAAGTGAATACACACACATATCTACGTAGATATGTATATATATATATGTGTGTGTATATGAGTATATATGGTGTGCACGGGTTTCATTGATAATTCCCATCAGATGATTCGCTGCAACATTAATCATCGCGGTACTAATTTTACGTTTCGATGTGTAGATCAAAAGTTAATGCAGCTGGTAATTAAAGGCCTGGATCGGTGTTACCGTGCCTAATCTATAATTAATTATACCCACAGTTTCCTCCTTTTCTTTTTCTCTTTAAATTATATTACGTTACGTTTGTGCAGTCTCTGTTATTACTTTCCGATTTCTCACGAATTTACGTGCATACAAAACTTATTTATGACCAGACTAGGGATTTTCGATTCTTTGCAAAATGTCGATTCTTGTATCGATCCTGAACCGGAATCCGATAGTCGATTCTTCCAAACCCAAATGAAAGATGCGTTTATCCCCAGAATTGATTCTTTGGTATTCGATTTTCCCCAGAAACGATTCTTTGGTATTCGATTATCCCCAGAATCGATTCTTTCCTTTAGATTTCTCAGAAGAATCGACTTAATCTTTGTTTATTATTATTGTTATTATTATCGGACCTAGAACATATACATAATGGACATTTAAGTATATAAATGTTGAGGTGTTTATAACCAAACCTGACTAAACGACGTATCAGTCATTGGGGAAGGTTAGGCGATCGAGATCCAGCCGTTGTTGCGCGAGCGGCAAGGTTAATACCGATGGTGCGCTCACGTATGCGCAGGTATCTACGTAGAGCGCAGCAGCGGCGATTGTTGCGATTGCTCGTTGGCGATAATTTTTCAGCGGCAGGCATCCCGGGTTTATGCGCGCGCGGGTACGTAAGCGAGCGAGTACGTGGAAATAGTCGCGGCGCATTAGACACCGGACACGCCCTGCATATGCAAGCACTCGCGCGCGTTCGCGCGAACGCGCGGATGCTAGAGAGCCGTGTGCCTCCGTGGCTGAGCTTTCATGGAATCCGCGCGCCGCGGAATGCACGCGGCGTGCCGCGGGTCACCGCCGTTTACCGATTTCGCCCTTCCTTCCTCCACGCTCGGATTCCCGGGACCGATCGCTTTTCCCAGAATTAACGATCGCGTGTTCGCAAATCGGAAAATGAAATACAATTTCGTGGATTTAACTATTGTTTCTGGTTTCCATGAAGCAGAATTCATTGATTAAGATAAGAAATAATGTATTCTTTGGAATGATTAGAAAATCGATCTTTAGAATTGATTCTTTGGTGTTCGATTTTCTCTAGAATCGATCTTTTGGTGTTCGATTATCCTAGAAATCGAATATTTGGTATTCTATTGTCCCCAGAATCGACTCTTTGTATTCGATTATCCCTAAAATCGATTATTTAGTGTCGAATCTTCCCCGGATCGATTCTTTGGTATTCGATCTTTCCCAGAATCGATCTTTTGATATTCGATTATCCCCAGAAATGATTCTTTGGTATTCAAGTTTCCCCAGACTCGAATCTTTCATATCGCCTTTTCAGAAGAATCGATTCTCGGATTCTAATCGATTCTCGAATCGAACATCGGTATTGGCTACTGGCACGCGCTTTCGAGATCCATCGAAACTCTGATCGAAGAGAACGAGCACGAAGTACGAATGCGTTTCGCAGCTATCGATCCGAGGGATCTTTCCTTCCTCGGTCGACTGGGCCGCTGGAAAGGTTAATATGTATCGCGATTTACGCCGCGTATTTTATTGGTTCGTCAAGGTGGACGCGCGAGCGTGCGGACATTACCGAGATGAACTTTCAAAAATGCAAATGAACGCGTTAAATGTCAAACACCTTGGCGCTCGTCCGTGGAAACGAAACTGTGTAGGTATCCTCGACCCATTCACTGGCTCTTTATAATCAACAATTAAATTAATTCTCCATTTTAAATTGCATTAGTTGAGAATTATTATACACATTTTTATGAATTTTGCAATAAATACGATGTCACCTTGTATAATAAACAGTTCCTGGATGAATAATTTATTTTATTCTTAATTATAATAATGAACCAATGAAAAGAACTGAGAAATTATCGATCAATTCAACTTAACAAATGTCAACGGAAATACTATANACCGATTTCGCCCTTCCTTCCTCCACGCTCGGATTCCCGGGACCGATCGCTTTTCCCAGAATTAACGATCGCGTGTTCGCAAATCGGAAAATGAAATACAATTTCGTGGATTTAACTATTGTTTCTGGTTTCCATGAAGCAGAATTCATTGATTAAGATAAGAAATAATGTATTCTTTGGAATGATTAGAAAATCGATCTTTAGAATTGATTCTTTGGTGTTCGATTTTCTCTAGAATCGATCTTTTGGTGTTCGATTATCCTAGAAATCGAATATTTGGTATTCTATTGTCCCCAGAATCGACTCTTTGTATTCGATTATCCCTAAAATCGATTATTTAGTGTCGAATCTTCCCCGGATCGATTCTTTGGTATTCGATCTTTCCCAGAATCGATCTTTTGATATTCGATTATCCCCAGAAATGATTCTTTGGTATTCAAGTTTCCCCAGACTCGAATCTTTCATATCGCCTTTTCAGAAGAATCGATTCTCGGATTCTAATCGATTCTCGAATCGAACATCGGTATTGGCTACTGGCACGCGCTTTCGAGATCCATCGAAACTCTGATCGAAGAGAACGAGCACGAAGTACGAATGCGTTTCGCAGCTATCGATCCGAGGGATCTTTCCTTCCTCGGTCGACTGGGCCGCTGGAAAGGTTAATATGTATCGCGATTTACGCCGCGTATTTTATTGGTTCGTCAAGGTGGACGCGCGAGCGTGCGGACATTACCGAGATGAACTTTCAAAAATGCAAATGAACGCGTTAAATGTCAAACACCTTGGCGCTCGTCCGTGGAAACGAAACTGTGTAGGTATCCTCGACCCATTCACTGGCTCTTTATAATCAACAATTAAATTAATTCTCCATTTTAAATTGCATTAGTTGAGAATTATTATACACATTTTTATGAATTTTGCAATAAATACGATGTCACCTTGTATAATAAACAGTTCCTGGATGAATAATTTATTTTATTCTTAATTATAATAATGAACCAATGAAAAGAACTGAGAAATTATCGATCAATTCAACTTAACAAATGTCAACGGAAATACTATACATTTTTTAATCTAGTTTCACATTATCCACAAACGCCAGAATGCAAATTTCGTAAGTCTAAAAATGAGAATGGCGAACGCCTTGGAACTCAATCAAAACTGCATACATATGCAAACTCCAGACATTTTGCAATTCATTTATATATATTTTATTATAATAACCAATAGAACTCGATCGATTAATGGAGTCGATAATCGATTGAAGAAAATACTACCAACTTCTCATCTACTTTTCCACTACCTCTAACCAACCGTCGCTTACATGGAAATTCATCGAAAGTGAAAACCGATAAAAGCCATTTCAACTATTTAACCACAGTTTACCTGTCCGCGTTCCGGTCCGCGTTTACGAGCCATGAAACACACGGAAGACATTTTCTTACACTATTAGCGAGACGTCGTGTAAACCGGCCGTTAATTCCCTCGTAAAACCGAATTCGTTTTACGATCGATATCCGCGCGCCAAGCCCGGCCTCGTTCGAACTTCCACGGCGCGCATTAAGGAAAACATATGAACCGATTAAAAAAAGAAAAGAAAAAAAAAAGAGGTCGTGGGTGTAATCGAACGTTGCGTAACCGATTCGTGGTCGACGCGATGCGTAATAACTCGGGGGGGACCCAGGGTTCGACACGAAAAACGCATTACCTTGGTTCACTCGGTTCGAGATAAAAATCTCAAGGTAGGCTCGGTCGGTACGAGATCATTAATTACCGGCGAACGCGGGGCGCAGCGTTCTAGAGAATTTCGAACCACCTGTTCCGATCACGGAACGAACCTTCCACCAACAGGCGAGCAACAACCGATTTCGCAACCCCGGCTATATCTCGTTTCCAGCGTGGGACCATGCAAATGGATCTCGCCAGACTCTTTCACCCGCACGTTACCATTGTTACCTGTTGGCCACCATTTTTTCTACACCTCGACCCGCACGCATTCCGAACGTCGATCCCCTCGACAATAACGATTTTCCGTTTAGCGAAACGAGTTATTAAACGTCGGACTGGAGAACGTAATCACTAGTCTATTATTCTCATAATTTAGTAAATAAAAGTGGTACTCGTTTACCAGGCCAGCCAACATCAATTTTCGTCTACACGAAACTTGCATAATTCAGTAAATTCAAATGGCCATAAAAATGGCACCCGTTTACCAGGCCACCTAATATCAATTTTCGTCTACACGAAACTTGCCTAATTCAGTAAATTAAAATGGCCATTGAAATTCCCATAGAAATGGCACGGTATTTCGGGTCAATATCAATTTTTGCGTACACGAAATTCACGCAAGATGTTTTGAATCTTGATAAGTTCGGAGGTACAGAAAGCTGGAAGACGGGCGAAAAGGGGGGGAATGATAATGGTCGCCGCTGGGAGAAGTTATGCCGGCTGTCAACTTACGGCAACCCATTCCGGGCGCGCCGTCAAGGGTGTACGACCTTGATGAACCTTCGTCCGCGGCGCGGCGGTTAACGGGAGAGGATCGCGGCGCGCAACAAGAAGGACAAACTTCCATCGGGAAGACGGATGCGCCCGGCACGGTCATAAACGGGGAATTATTTATCATATGGGTTAAATGTTACGTCCGATAAATCTCCGCGGCCACGCTTTCCGCAGAGAATGCAACCGGACGTTTTTACGTCGATGATCGTTTCAGCGCCAAGTCATTACTCTTCCTACGACCGGCTGGACACAGAGGAAGATCCGTTACCCCGTGGCCCGTCGCCTTCGCGACGACTCGAAATTCAAACGGCTTCATTCTCTCGATCTTATTCACGTTAGCTTCATTATAATCGTTAAAGCAAGATTTGATGACTAATAAATGAGACAAGCAAAAATGGACGAAGTGATACGATTTTTATATAAATCTGGTTATAAGTTAATCTATCTCAATGAAAAATGGCCAAACTCATACTCTTCATATAAATCTGGTTATAAATGAATCCATCCCAATCAAAAATCTCCAAAATGATACTCTTCACATAAATCTGGTTATAAATTAATCCATCCCAATCAAAAATCTCCAAAATGATACTCTTCATATAAATCTAGTTATAAGTTAATCTCTCCCAATCAAAAATGGCCGAAATGATACTCTTCATATAAATCTAGTTATAAATTAATCTACTTTTGTAACACACTCTGGCCACCATTTTTCTACAATAGATAAAATTCCAGTAATTTTGTTGTCGATCGATTCCCCTAGGTTCGATGGCGATGGTAAAAAGTGTGGTATAGCGTGGGTGGGTCGGGATATAGCATCCGCGGATACTCTCCACCGGTGAACAGTGTACAGTTAGGCATGACGCAACCGTGCACTGGGGAACGGTATGAGATCCCAATTATCTGGTGCTTCCGGTTTCTAAGGGTCTCGCGTTTACGTGGAACAACGCCTTTGCCCGGCGCGGCGGCGTGCGAATTGAATCGCGGGACCGAGGAAACTGAATGGAATCGGCTGGTAATTTATAGGCGTGTTGCCGATGATTAAGAATTCTACCGTGATGCAGGATGTCGATGCCCTGCGCGCGGATGGAAATAATGGCCCCTGGAAACTCTCTAATAATCGACGTACGTTCGCAAATAAATATTTCCAGCTAAGTGTAACTCACCCGCGATTTGGAATTTTATTTGTTATAAATAAATCGTTAACAAATGCCCAAATCTATTATACACAAGAATACTAATGAATTAATTAAAACCGTAACCGTGATATAAGAGATAAGAAGGTTCTTTTTACTCTTAACTGCGTTCAAATATCCCGCGTGAATCTGATTGGTTAAAACCTCGATATAGCCGTTTCTATTGGCTGATCAGGAAGAACGTACGTTATTAACTTGTTTTATGCATCGTCTAACACGTAAAGGACTATAAAATCGTGAGAAAAAAGGCACGTGTAGCGTCGCGGAGAACTTTGTAAACCGAGTTGGCGAGGAGAGACGTTTTAAACACCTAACGTCGTTAAAATTAAAGGCGCGCCAGAGATACGGCGGTAATTCCCCGCGCGTTATTGCGGAAGTCGCGTTTGAACGATCGCGAGAGGCACCGTTGCCGGTGATCCACGACGATCGGATAAGCGCGAAGATCACGGCTGTAAAAGAACCTTATAAAGGCAAGCTTTATACGACTGTCCCGGGCTATCTATCTTGCCCTATGCCCGCCGCTCTCGACCTTTTAAAACCGAACATAAAGATACCATCGGCTACTAAGTTTTGAGTATTCGAAACGCGGCAAGTTTCGTCGCCTCCGATCGGCTCGCAATTAAGATTTCACTCCGTCGACCAGCAAAATACATCATTTATAGAGTAGCTCTAGCATTCAAGGTCGAATTAAGGTCGTACGAGTTCTTAAAAAACTGTCTTGTGTTCAATGCCCACATTATGGTCAATTCTAATTCTCGGACATTCTAAAATTTCAAGTTTTCGGGTTCTTAATATGCAAATATCCTAATTGCGAACATAGCTCTAGCTTTCAAGATCGAATTAAGGTCATACGAGTTCTTAAAAAAGTCTTATATTCAATGGCCAAATTATGGTCCCTTCTAATTCCTAGACATTCTAAAATTTCAGACCTTCCAACTCATACGACCTTAATATACAAATTTTCAAATTGACAAGCCCCAAAAAAAGGTAGATTTTTGAGATCTTACCTGGTTGAAGTCGCTGCCAAGGTCGCGGGCACTTTTGGCGCTCCTCAGCTGGTCGCCGCGGTACTCCCTGTACCTGATGGTCACCTCGTCGTCGGTGAGGGCGCCGCTGCTGCTGCTCCTCGCGTTCTTCTTGCCCTTCTCCTCCTTCGCCTTCTTCTCCTTCTTGCTGAACAGCTGTTTCACCTTGCTCATCGTCCCGCTCTTCTTCGCCGCCTTCTTCTCGTACTTCTTATCGGCGCCGGAGGGCGGTTTCGCGGTGACCGGAGCCGCCGACGTCTTGGCCACGTCGCCGGCGGCGTACTTGTCGTACTTCCGCTGCTCGGACGGCGTCAGGTTCATGTTCCGATCCGTGTGCCTCCTCTCGTGCTTGATGAACTGCCTGGTGACGAAGCCCTCGTCTTCAGACTCGATCTGCTCCCGGCGGTCCACCTCCTGCGAGTCGCGCCTGTAATCGTTCTCGATCCCGGAATCGGCTAGCCGATCCTTTCTATCAGAATCGCTGAGGCGAGTCTCCCGGTGCCGTCGTTCAGTATGCGTCCTGGTCTCCTGCCTGGCGTGCCTCGACTTGCCGCCGTCGTGGTACGCCCTCGGCGGCCTCGCCGGGATCTCGTCGAACGTCTCCAACCGATTCACGGTAGTCTTCACTCTAGGACTGGCGTCCGAGTCGTCGAAGTAGTCCAGACGGTTGCGCGACCTCCTCAGGGGCTTCTTCGGGTCCTCGTCCAGCTTCCTGTGCTCCTTCCTCAGGGTCCTCGCAGACTCGTCGTATCTTGTCTCGCGGCGGATCGAGTCCCTGGCCGTCGTATCGGAGTCGTATCGGCTCGAGTTATACCCGCCGCGGTCGGTGCGTATCCGCGGCGGTGAACTGTCGTAGTCGTCGTGGATCGGGTGCTTGCTGCTCGTGTAGCGCTGCGTGGTGCGCGTCTCTTTGTAGTACTTCGACTCCAGCTGGCTGCTGGTCAGCTGCGAGATGTCCGTGTCGTAGTCGTCGTTTGGACCCTCGCGCAAGCTGTCCAAGTGCCGTTTAGGGAACGGCGACCTCTCCTTGCCGTTCATCGTCGGGCTGTTTAAAACGGGTCTACGGACGTCACGGGCGTTTACATAGTCGTGGCTCGTCAGGTTCTCGTGCGACCTGGTCGTGTACTCGCTCCTCAGCGCTCGGACCCGCGCGTTCTCGCCCACTTCGTCCAGTCTCTGGGTAGACTTGCTCATACCTCGGTTCGTGTCGAAGTTCTTCTTCTTGGCGAGGTAGTCCCGGGGCCGGACGCCTCTGTCCAAGAAGTCGTCGCTCTTCGAGAACTTCCTCTCGGTCGTGGTGAACTTCTTGGTGACCACGGGCGAGGACAGGTTCTCCCTGGACTCGCGGAAGCAATGGGTGCTCTCTTCAGGGTGCGTATTGGTCACTTTGTAAGGACTCCGGGTAGCCTGGTACCGTTCTTCAGGGCTAGTTCTACTCCTGTCGCTGAGGAACGGCTTGAAGTCGTCCGCGTAGCTGCCGTGCGTCCTCGTCTCCACTATGTACTTGTCCCCGTACTTGTCCGTCCTCGTCTCGACCTTGTACCCGTCCCTAGGCTTCGTGTCTATGTAACCGTCGGACGGGATCTTGTTCGTGATCTTCTTCTCGTAACCATACACCTTCCCGTTGTCCTCGTGGATCTCCTTCTCGAATATGTACTTCTCCCCGTTGCTGTTGGTCCGCGTCTCCGTGATGTACGTGTCCATGTACCGTTTCGGGGAGGCGACGCGGTTAGGCGTCACCGGCGACGGGACTATCGGCTTGTCGATGATCTCGTGCTCGGACTTCTTCACCGGCACGTTCGCGCTGTTCTTCGCGGCGAACATCTCGTCCGCGAGGAGCCTAGACTTTATCCTGGACTCCAGCAAGTCCCTCCTGGCGCTCAGCTCCGACGTCTTATTAGATATTCCACTAGGCACTTGTCTAGTGACAAATTCGTTGCTGTCCCGTTGCCTGGCGTCGGTGCCGTCGGCCCTGCCCCTGCCCGACGTGTCGACGAATATCGTCGACGTGTACTTCTCCGGCTTGTCGTACAACAGACGCCTGTCTATGTCGTCGAACTCGTGGCGGCGCGCGTCCTGCGCCGGCGCGTAGTGGCCCCCGCCGAAGTGGGTCCCGCCGCTCTTGTCCTCGTACCTGGACTTGAACGCGTTTATCTCGTTGTTGCGGCGCAGGTCGCTGTAAGAGTAGTCCGTCCTGCGGTACTCCTTCTCCGCCGGGCTGTTCTCGCGCGAGGAATCCTTCCGCTCGAGCCCGAGGCCCTCGTCGCTGTCCGAGTGGCTCCTCTGGGCCTTCTTCTTCTCGGTCTGCACCTGGGCGTAGATCACGTTCGCGGGCTGCCCGGGCGGTGGCGGACTGTTGCCTGTCTCGTTCGGTCGCGTGTAGGAGAACGGACGGTTGTTGTTGTGGCCGAAACCGGGCCCGGGCGAGACCATCGTCCTGGTCAGCTGCGGCGGCGGCGACCGGTCGCTGGACAATCGGTGGATCATCTTGTGTATCGTCGACTCCTCGCCGGCCCGTTGTCGGAGATCGTATCGGCTGCTGTGCAGCATGCTACTCGCGGCGACCTTGTCCACCTCGTCGGTCCCGGTGTCCTTTCCCGGTGAAGGGGTCCGGCCCGTTCCCGTCACCTTCTCCCCCCTCCCACCGCCTCGTAGCTCCCCCACTCGTTGCCCGGTCTTATCGTCCGATTCTAGCTCGATGGGTATGCGTCTCACGGTCGCCTCTCTCCGCGGCGATATCGGCGGCTTACCGATACTCGCTTCCGTCTCTTGGACCGTCGCGATCGTCTCCTCCCGTTCCACGATCACGTCCCCGGCATCGGGCGACTCCTCCTGCTTCGGCTTCTTCGCTTCCGGCCTGCTGCCGCTGCCGCTCCTGCCGAAATGGAACGGGTGCTGTTGCTGGTCGACGTGCGGCGACGCCTCGATTATCGGCGACAACTGCTTCTTCGCCCTGCTGCCCAAATGCGAGCCCTCGCTCTCGCTGCCGCTACGCTTCCGGTGGCTCCGCGACGAACTACTACCCGCGTCGCTCACGCTCCTCGTCACCGGTCTCCGCTTCCTCTCTAGCTTCGGTGAGAAGAACCTCGCCAGCGAGCCTTTCAGCTTCTTCGCGCCGGCATCGCTCGAGCTACGCTCCAACAACGGCTTCTTCTTCAGCCTCGGTGACGGCTCGACGCTGCTGCCGCCGCCGCCGGCGCTGATCAGGTCCGCGCCGATCTCCTCCTCGCTGCGGCGCCGTCGCACATCGAGCGGCAGTTCCGGCCTCTTCTTGTTGTTGCGCCGCGCCGGCAGTGTGCTGAACCGGCCCGGCAGACGTCGGTTGTCGTGCGCGACGCACTGTAGGCTGCCCGCCTGTCGCAGCACCAGCGCCGCCTCCTGAGCGAGGTCCTCCTTGCTGCGCGACGCGATGCTCTCCTTGTGCACCGGGGTGGCGATCAGCCGGCCCTCGCCATCGCCTACCAGTGCCGCGGCCACGCGGGGTGCTCCACGTCCTGCAACATTGCAAAGACGGTCCCCAGGTTAACCCTAACCTCCTGCATAAGGGTTACGTAACCTCTGACGGTACGCGGGACTTGGACGGTTCGTCTCTCAGGAGAAAATAATTTAGAACTTATCCAGGAAAATATGGTGTATATCTTAAACCATGATTTTCTGTTTAGGTTAGGTTAGGTTCGTCTTTGAGTAGCAAAAAAAGCAGAATCTATTAAGGAGAAAATGGTGTATATCTTAGACCACAATTTTCTGTTTAAGTTAGGTTAGGTTCGTCTTTGATTAGCGAAAGAAGCAGACATTATGAGGACAAAATCGTCTGTAAATATCTTCAAACACGATTCTGTGTTAAGTTAGGTAATAAGTTAGGTTAGGTTCGTCTTTGAGTGGCAAATAAGCAAAATTCATGGAGGAAAAAGTTGTGCAGATATCAGAACACAATTTTATTAGATTTCAGGAATCATAAATTCCCTAGCCAAAATTTATCTCGGCGATTAGCCGTTTTCACGGTTGTGAAAGTGGGGAATCCCCGGGGTTTTTCGGTTCTCACGGCGATCCGAGTCGAAAACGAAGTCCATTAGCGGCCGAGTCTGGGAACGTCGGATTCCATCGCGAATAATGGATTATTCCTCGGCCGGTCTGCGTTATTGGATTTGTAAATTAGCGATTTATGTTAAGCAGACCGTGCTGGTCGTTAGCAGTTAATCACCAAGTTTAATCAGGTGGCAGCCGCTACTAGGACAGCTTCAGACCTCGCCGGTAAGAAGTGGAGGAGGAGGATCGTCGTCGGATCGTCGTCCTCAGGATTCAATGCCGATAAAAGCTTCTGTACGAAATGAACGAAAGGGGAAACCGTTTAGCGAGCGAGCGAGCGAGCGCCGATTTAATTGCCCTTAACGCATATAATTGGCCGCAATTAACACTGTTATGACTGTAAATTCCGTTCGATGGCCGCTTGTTAAAACGCGCATCGCTAATCCGACTTGTTTGCGGAAAGTAAAACCTCGTCCGACTCGCCTCGTCTCGGTCCACGCGATTACGCGTATATCTCAGCAATTTTTATCGTTCATATTTAATACGGTTTAACGATCCCCGCGATTTATTTTTTTCAAATAGGATTTGCATGACGCAAAACTATGTTGCAGCAGAGAGCTAGGGACTTTTTATATGCGCGCCGTCAGTTTATCTCTGATCAACTTGGAGCAGTTTAAGAAACTCGGAACGGGAATAAATCGCTCAACTTTCGCCGGATCGCGTTTTTTACGCGTCGGCTAATGGAAATCGTGGTTCAATTTGAAATTCAACCGCCACCTATCGCCATACATGGAGCGTTACTTGAACTTTCCGACGTGAGTTTAAATCTGCGGTTTCACCGCACAATTTCGCCAATTGCCGACGGGACTCAGTAAATCGAATCGGTTGAACAATCCGACTCTAAATAGCTACCCGTGAAGAAAAGCTATTTAGAGGTGTGCTTCCAAGTCTGCGTTCAAATATCCCGCGTGAATCTCATTGGTTAAAAATTCACCATGGCCGACTTCGAACGGCTCGGATAGTCGTATGTAAGTGAAAACCTGTGTAATTCGTTTAGGTTATTGGCCGCGAGCTTCCTGAACTTTTCGGCTTAACAAAAGATCCCGAAGAAGTTCGCCCCGGTGGAAATTGTTCGGATCGTTTGTGACGCGCGGGGATCGTGGCACGTCAATTAACTCGGCGCTCACCGAGCGAGGCACTGAGTTATGGCCGAGGAGGGTACACGATCACGAAAAGGTCACTGGTACATGATATTTGTTAAGAGCACCGAATGATTGCCCCCAGCTGTATATCTTATGCGAACGCGCCGTAATAACCGCAGATTAAATTACGCCCAATCGCTATTTCGTTCATTCATCGATCCTCACATCCTTCCATCTTTTTTTCCGTAGATTATCATTATTTTAAATAATTATACAGATTTTTATGTAAAATGAAATATTTGTAGGATGATTTATGTTATACGAACATTAATTTTGTTATGTAATCGGTAGTTGTAATTTTTAAATAATTCCTGTATAAAATGTGTATTAACTGGAATAAATCTGATGATTAGCGCCGATTTTTTTTTCCGCGATTCGAATGTTCGCCAGAATGTTTCTTACGTAGCAGGATTATTTAACCTCGATCTGGTCGAGCCACTTTTTATCGGGGGCAGCCGGCGCGGAGGGGGCAGCCGGCGCGGAGGGGGCAGGCGAGGCGTGCGGTACGGCCGACAGGAATGTTGATTGTTTTCCAGGTTTTTTAAGATATCGGTCGTGCTTAATAAGATGTGGACCGTAAAGGGATTATCGACCATATCTGACCGTCTCCACGTCGTCGTTTAATTAATATCAGGATCGACGTTCGTTCCCCCGCGCGATCGTCGTTTCACTTTCAGCGATCCCCCCCACTTTCCCCGCGATTTTTACGTCCCTGTCATCGGTCCCAGGCAAACCTATTCTATTAGTCAGTTTTTTAACCTTGAATACTTCTCTTTGGAGGATATTTTAACCTTGAATTTATACTTTTCTTTCGAGGATTTTTTAACCTTGAATTTATACTTCTCTTTCGAGGATTCTTCAAGTTATTTCCAATTTTTCAACAATTTTCACTTAATTGTGTTTCGCTTTGAAGGATAATTTGTGAGACCGATGAATTTCTAATGTGTAGGCTGATGAGTGAAGGTCGCTTCCTAGTTCGCTTCGTACAGTTTTTATGACTTCATTAGGTTAGGCGGAAGGGCGGCGGGGCGAGGGGACGGCGGCTGCTTATTAGCACGCAACGCACGTATACTAGGCGGGAATTAATGTGCCTACAAAGTTGATCGCACGCCTCGATGATTGCTACCTGCGCGGTGGCCTTCGCTTAAGCGCCCATCGGCAAGCAGTTTTTTAAATATTTCCCTATTCGACAACTAGCCCTGTTTAAACATACGAAAAACACTAGACTCAAACAAAATCGACAATACATTATAATCGACTTAATATTAATAGAAATGTTTTCTAATATTAATAGAAAATCTCTGGTTTGAATTAAAACTTCTAATTGTAATGANCGGGAATAAATCGCTCAACTTTCGCCGGATCGCGTTTTTTACGCGTCGGCTAATGGAAATCGTGGTTCAATTTGAAATTCAACCGCCACCTATCGCCATACATGGAGCGTTACTTGAACTTTCCGACGTGAGTTTAAATCTGCGGTTTCACCGCACAATTTCGCCAATTGCCGACGGGACTCAGTAAATCGAATCGGTTGAACAATCCGACTCTAAATAGCTACCCGTGAAGAAAAGCTATTTAGAGGTGTGCTTCCAAGTCTGCGTTCAAATATCCCGCGTGAATCTCATTGGTTAAAAATTCACCATGGCCGACTTCGAACGGCTCGGATAGTCGTATGTAAGTGAAAACCTGTGTAATTCGTTTAGGTTATTGGCCGCGAGCTTCCTGAACTTTTCGGCTTAACAAAAGATCCCGAAGAAGTTCGCCCCGGTGGAAATTGTTCGGATCGTTTGTGACGCGCGGGGATCGTGGCACGTCAATTAACTCGGCGCTCACCGAGCGAGGCACTGAGTTATGGCCGAGGAGGGTACACGATCACGAAAAGGTCACTGGTACATGATATTTGTTAAGAGCACCGAATGATTGCCCCCAGCTGTATATCTTATGCGAACGCGCCGTAATAACCGCAGATTAAATTACGCCCAATCGCTATTTCGTTCATTCATCGATCCTCACATCCTTCCATCTTTTTTTCCNTGTATGAGAAGTTAAAATTGCCTTAATAAAAAAATATATATATACATACACACTGTGTATATCGTATATATATACACAAGGGGTAGATCAGCTACACTTATTACGGAACGTATTAAAGAGAGCGTGGATTCCATTCTCGAAATAACAATTAATATAACCGCTTGTATTATCGCATACCTCGTTGAAGGGGAGAGGGTAATCCCCGGGAATCTTATTATCCTCGGAATTCCCGGTTGCGCTACAAAATACTGCAACGTTCTGCCGGCCTGTTCCCTTGTGTGTAGCCCGTACCTTTTTCAACGGATAACAACTAAAAGAAAAGCGAAGTACGCGATTTACACCTCCAATAAACCTGTTCCACTAATTTAACAGATTGGAATGCAACAGGTTGCCGCGCGCGCCACGACAACGACAACGACGCCGTCGACGACGTGGTCGCATCGCGGGTATAACTTTCGCGCAACTTCTGCGGCTATGCCCGATTTAATCAAGGCACACGCCGCCGTGAATGTGAACTTCGAAATAAATCAGTCCCCACCGACGCCTATCCTCGTTTAATGTTATTGTCTACAGCGCCTCTACGATGCTCGGCCTAAAGGCCTGTTCTCACTTCAGGCAACTAGCGACGCGAAGGACTGCGTGACGTAACGCAGGGCCGAAGTATAGGACCGAGCGCGTAAANCGTAGATTATCATTATTTTAAATAATTATACAGATTTTTATGTAAAATGAAATATTTGTAGGATGATTTATGTTATACGAACATTAATTTTGTTATGTAATCGGTAGTTGTAATTTTTAAATAATTCCTGTATAAAATGTGTATTAACTGGAATAAATCTGATGATTAGCGCCGATTTTTTTTTCCGCGATTCGAATGTTCGCCAGAATGTTTCTTACGTAGCAGGATTATTTAACCTCGATCTGGTCGAGCCACTTTTTATCGGGGGCAGCCGGCGCGGAGGGGGCAGCCGGCGCGGAGGGGGCAGGCGAGGCGTGCGGTACGGCCGACAGGAATGTTGATTGTTTTCCAGGTTTTTTAAGATATCGGTCGTGCTTAATAAGATGTGGACCGTAAAGGGATTATCGACCATATCTGACCGTCTCCACGTCGTCGTTTAATTAATATCAGGATCGACGTTCGTTCCCCCGCGCGATCGTCGTTTCACTTTCAGCGATCCCCCCCACTTTCCCCGCGATTTTTACGTCCCTGTCATCGGTCCCAGGGCAAACCTATCCTATTAGTCAGTTTTTTAACCTTGAATACTTATCTTTCGAGGATATTTTAACCTTGAATTTATACTTTTATTTCGAGGATTTTTTAACCTTGAATTTATACTTCTCTTTCGAGGATCTTTCAAATTATTTCCAATTTTTCAACAATTTTCACTTAATTGTGTTTCGCTTTGAAGGATAATCTGTGAGACCGATGAATTTCTAATGTGTAGGCTGATGAGTGAAGGTCGCTTCCTAGTTCGCTTCGTACAGTTTTTATGACTTCATTAGGTTAGGCGGAAGGGCGGCGGGGCGGGGGGACGGTGGCTGCTTATTAGCACGCAACGCACGTATACTAGGCGGGAATTAATGTGCCTACAAAGTTGATCGCACGCCTCGATGATTGCTACCTGCGCGGTGGCCTTCGCTTAAGCGCCCATCGGCAAGCAGTTTTTTAAATATTTCCCTATTCGACAACTAGCCCTGTTTAAACATACGAAAAACACTAGACTCAAACAAAATCGACAATACATTATAATCGACTTAATATTAATAGAAATGTTTTCTAATATTAATAGAAAATCTCTGGTTTGAATTAAAACTTCTAATTGTAATGAAAATTTCTAGTTTGAACGAAGGATTGTAGTTCTAATGAAAATCTCTAGTTGGAATGAAAACTTCTAATTCTACTGAAAATCTCTAGTTGGAATGAAAGCGTCTAATACCAAAGAAAATCTCTAGTTTCAATTGAAACTTCTAATTCTAATGAAAATCTCTAGTTTTAATCAAAACTTCTAATTCCAACGAAAATCTCTAGTTTCAATGAAAGCTTCTAATTCTCATTTTCTAATTTTATACATTTAACAACATAAGTTTTCTATCTCGTGACTTAAGTCGCAAACTCCGTCGTAATTCTTTATTTTGTAATAAGTATTTGTTTGAGTCAGCCATTAGCATGTTTCCCATGTCTGGCGTGTACACAAAGGCTCGGGTGAACTTCGTATGGAAATTACGTTCGTTAAGCGGCCTCGATCACTGTCAGTGCCGTCAATAATAATTAGCATGCCAGTGGCCCGTG
This sequence comes from Ceratina japonica, assembly GCA_019453355.1. Lineage (NCBI taxonomy): Eukaryota > Metazoa > Arthropoda > Insecta > Hymenoptera > Apidae > Ceratina > Ceratina japonica. The sequence continues at coordinate 15,168 of SMSR01015605.1, read as the reverse complement.
ACGCAAACGCAAATTTAATTACTACGAGCCTGACAAATTAAACAGCATTGTGCGCTCCGGGAATTTTTAACCAGCTCCCGTGGAACATCCACCGATTAATCGATCGTTGCTACGACTTCCTGCCACCGTCCTCCACGTCCTCATCTAATTCTCATGCTCCTTTATTTATTTCTAAATTATTCTAACAAACAACTGAATATTATTACTATAATTTGCCAAATTTTCTTGTTAAAAAAAAAACGGGAACTTTTAATATTGAGAACTGTTAGCTGAGAAACGAACTATAAAAATTTGATGATATTAACTTAACACTTGAGTAGATTGAAAGCGTGGATAATCTCTTCTTCTATTGGCGCAGTTTATTACTTGGGAAGACAATGGGTCGCGCGTGCTGGCTCGCCGTGTGGAATTCGTAGCTCATAATAATCGCGCGTGTTAAACGCGCGGTTTGGGTGCACCCCGCGATTGCGATCCTATCACGGCACGTTGGGGTCTTCCCTCTTTCGCTGCCCGAAGGACGTTAGGCGTAATTAGATAAATTCCGCGTCCCCTTCTCGCGGCCAGCGTTTATAAGGTAAATAAATCACCAATTATGCCACCTATGTCTCGCGAAACGGCCTTTGTTCGTTATTTATGTACCGTATGAATTAAACGGACACACGCGATCTCATGGACCACGTGATACTCAGAGCTTGAAAGCTCGCGAAGGATGGAATCAAATTCTCTTAATAGGAATTTCTAATTTTAATAGGATTTTATAATTTTAGTAGAAACTTGTAGTTTCAATGGAAGTTTCTAATTTCACTAGAAGTTTCTAATTTTAATAGAAACTTCTATTATTTATAAAAATTTCTAAATTCATTAAAAGTTTCTAATTTCACTAGAAGTTTCTAAGTTTAATAGAAACTTCTATTATTTATAGAAATTTCTAATTTCAATAGAAGTTTCTAATATTAAGAAAACGCTCTAATATTGACAGGAACTTCTAATATTAATAGAAATTTATAACTCTAATGAAAATCTCTAGTTGGAATGAAAGCTTCTAATTCTGATGAAGATTTCTAATTCTAGTTTTAATGAAGATTTCTAATTCTAATGAAAACCTTGCAAGCTCGCCAAGGAAAACCAAATCAAACCAAATCCTTTTTACAGGAATTTCTAATTTCAATAGAAGTTACTAATATTAATAAAACATTCTAATATTGACAGAAACTTCTAATTCTAATTCTAATCCCTAGTTTGAATTAAAACTTCTAATTCTAATGAAAATCTCTAGCTTCAATTAAAACGTCTAATTCTAATAAAAATCTCTAGTTTGAATGAAAACTTCTACTTCTAATTGTAATATCTAGTTTGAATGAAAACTTCTAATTCTAATTGTAATCTCTAGTTTGAATAAAAACTTCTAATTATAATTATAATCTATAGTTTTACTTGGATAAAACATAATGCATCTCTTCAAGATCAGAAGATTCACATTAATTCTAATCAATTAATATTACAAATCGTACAACAATCTAAATTCCATCAAAAACTGCACCTAAATAAAATGCCCAACTTTCCTATCTCGTTTCCTATCCAATCGAACTAGAAAAAGCCTAACGATCTAGGGATCTGACTAAGAAAGACTGTGGATCTGGCAGGTGGTAGTGAGGACCTTCGAGAATCCTGTGGTAGATACAGAGTACAGTGGAGAATTGCCGGAAGTGCAAGTGGCGTGTTGCCGCCAGGGGGTCAAAGATCGCGGAGCGGTGCTGACCCAGTGCTTCGAGGGCTGTTAAAACAGCGCGGCCGTGATCGTAACCGGGCTCGCGCGCGCGCGGACGAGTACCGATCTCTCCCTCGCGATGGCACGGATCATCGCGCGAACCGAGCCGAACGAACGGTAATTTTACAGACGATCACGGGGCATAAATTAATATCGCGCCGGTTATCTGATCGTTACCGGCCGAGGGGGCCCCGGTCACGTATGAATTTAACCCCCTCGCACCCTCCTCCCCCCCCCCACCGCTGCGATCAGATTCGATCGATAACTGTTACGATAAGTATGAATATAAATTGCGAGAGCCAGCGCCGGCCGAGCTGTACGTTTTATTATAATGGCGGTGCCGGGGAACTGCCTGCGAACTTTCATTACGTTTAACGGTCTGCCTAACGATCTAACGAAATTAGACGGAAAATATCCTACGTCCGACCTGTGTAATTATTGACCAGTAAATAAAAGTTTATTCCCAATGGCCTGTGATACGATCGAACGAATATTTCTCTTTCTTTTCTATGTAGAGTCCTCCAATATCGTCTTTCAGCTTCGTAAATGTTTATAATAATTTCGAATTAAAAAATTAATTCGTTAAGTATTGAAAAAATTATGCGCAGGTTTGGACAAGGGGTACATCGTATATATATACACATTTTTTTGTATGAGAAATTAAAATTGCCTTAATAAAAAAAAAATATATATATATATATATATATATACATACACACTGTGTATATCGTATATATATACACAAGGGGTAGATCAGCTACACTTATTACGAAACGTATTAAAGAGAGCGTGGATTCCATTCTCGAAATAACAATTAATATAACCGCTTTTATTATCGCATACCTCGTTGAAGGGGAGAGGGTAATCCCCGGGAATCTTATTATCCTCGGAATTCCCGGTTGCGCTACAAAATACTGCTACGTTCTGCCGGCCTGTTCCCTTGTGTGTAGCCCGTACCTTTTTCAACGGATAACAACTAAAAGAAAAGCGAAGTACGCGATTTACACCTCCAATAAACCTGTTCCACTAATTTAACAGATTGGAATGCAACAGGTTGCCGCGCGCGCCACGACAACGACAACGACGCCGTCGACGACGTGGTCGCATCGCGGGTATAACTTTCGCGCAACTTCTGCGGCTATGCCCGATTTAATCAAGGCACACGCCGCCGTGAATGTGAACTTCGAAATAAATCAGTCCCCACAGACGCCTATCCTCGTTTAATGTTATTGTCTACAGCGCCTCTACAACGCTCGGCCTAAAGGCCCGTTCTCACTTCAGGCAACTGGCGACGCGAAAGACTGCGTGACGTAACGCAGGGCCGAAGTATAGGACCGAGAGTATAAAAGGGTGCCTAAAAGGGACCCACTTCTAACCTATCAAACCTTCTTTTTTTTTTTTAGCGGAGGGGAAATCTAGCCTGGAGGAAGGAAGGGGAAGGTTTATGTGAGATTCGCGTCTAACCTGACTCAACCTAATTTCTAATGCATAATAAAATGAACTGTACCTATAGTAGTTGGAGTTTCTCGTTAATCCTATTCTCACGATTCATCCAATTCGCGCGGCCCATTCACCTCTTTCCCGGCGAGCACGAAATACCTCCCCTCCCTTCCCCTGTTCTTCACCGGTGGTTCCCCGAGCGAAACGAAACGAACACGGTAAACCGCGATGCTCGCGCGCGACCTCCACGATACCGGTGCATCGGATACTTGCCACCTCTTCGCTTCAGGTGATCGCGGCGTACCTTAAGGCCCCTCGGCACGCAACCGGGAATGCCGATCTAAGCCGATCGGTCCGCGGACACGGCCAAGCAAATGATCTCGCTGGTCCTACTATGTAGTTTCGTGTTAGACTAAAACTAGAGGAGAGAGAAGAGAGAACAGCCCCTATATATACATATATATATATATATATATATACATTTTTTTTATATATAAATAATCCCGAATAATCCTGAATATAAATAATTCTACTCTTTATTAAAATAGACAATGATTTTTTTATGTCTCTGACTCACTTCTTTGCCGATTCTATGAAAATCTGATCGTCCATTATGTAAAAGAATAAACACGTGTAACTGTATCTATTGTTTTATATAGTATGTAACGTAATATGCAATTAAGGGTAAGGAGACGTGCGATTGGAGGTGTTATTTCCGTTGGAGGTAGTACGATTTTACGAAGCCGATCCGGGGATATGATAAGTATGAAGAGGGTATAAGGAAGCAGTTCTGTGCCGAATGAGACGATAAGGTTGATCGACAACGCGGAAGGCCGCGGATCGAGGAAACGGTGCTCATCCGCCGCGAGGTTATCCCCCGCAGAAACTCGAAACGTTCACGCATCGAACGACCTTGTTTTATGGATTTTTCGCAGTCAAGGTCACGTGAAGGGCGTTGGATTCATCTTGACGTTGAAATCTCTCTCAAAATTCTTTAATAGAGGCCATACTGGAGTTTTGACCAATCAGATTCACGCGGGATATTTGAACGCAGTTGAGAAGAAATGTGTACACGTGCTGCAAACAATTATGGACCAGTTTCATTTGCATGCGGCGCCGCGATCGGTCCAAAATGTACGAGGATAGTGAGGAAGTGTATCGCGTTTCACCGAAATAAAGTAACGACCGGTGGAGTAACTGGGATTACGATTTCCCACGTACGACGTCGTTGCTTCACACGCGTACAACTCTTTCGTCGTCCCGTTGATTAACTAACATCGTTAGGACGATAAGTGCGGCCGCGTGTGAAGCCGAGAAAGTTTTCAGACCACGGCCCGACGTGTAATTAGCCGTTATGAATCTGCGCTCGGTTCGTTAATCGTCGGGACAAAATTATCGGTATTGGAACTTCGTCGTTTTGTCACTGTGTTTATTTAATTAATAAATTTAGATACTTTTCTTCGTCCTAGCGAAAAATGTTTCAGACAAAAGTTATAGCTTTCGTCATTAGCTATAAAAAAGGTCTTATGCAATTTTCCTGTAAGTCCAACAGTTTAGAAGTAATTGAGGAAAAACGAAATTCTGGCAATTCTGACAGTGGATTTAGTCAGTACCGATAAAATTAATCGTCCACAACTCGTTAAATATTTAAGTTAGAAGAAAAATGCATAGAACCTTTCTTGTAGAGGACATCAATACCTCTAACTTTTATTCGAAGCATTTTTCGCTGTCGTCAATAATTAACCACTTAGTGACACTATGTCTATCGTACATGCTTTGTCATTGTTTCTTTCCAAAGGCTCGTGCAACGTTAATCAGTTTACTTCGTCATCACGATTTGGGAAAGCTATGCGGAAGAGTTATTTAGCATAGTTGACAAGTACGCGAGTGCGTTACGCCGAGGGAGTGACAGGGATTAAATAATGAAAGGCGATCGTGGAATCGCGTGACACGGAAGGAACGGACGGACGGACGAATGAAGGGGATACAGACGTTGACGCGCAGACAGTGACAGACTAGTCCGGCCGGGTGACTCTTTACAGTGACGCAACTCAATTCATTTCCCGACGTCCGCGAGTCTCATTGTTTTTAACCGGTAAACCAATCTTCCTTCATTTTTCAGCCTCGACTGAGGTCATAAGTATTACATCATACAAAGAAGTTCAACAACGAGCATTAATTATGAGCATTCACTATGTATTTCGTTCTCTCCTGTTATTTTAATAACGAATTCAGTCATTTAGGTTAGGTTAGGTTGTACGACCTCCAAAT
>SMSR01015603.1:66608-80520 GCA_019453355.1 Ceratina japonica | reverse complement strand
AAAATATTTTTATTTCAACTTTCACGGTAGCCGCGTAAAAAATTGTCCATTAAACTTTGTACAATGATTTACACTCGATTAAAAAACAAAGAAATAGTTTGCGTTAAGAAACGCGTTAAGAGATATTTGTTAATTCNGGTAAAGCTTTGGAAAATGTATTTTACTGGCTACGAGTGATTAAAAATTCACGTGAATGATTGCAGTTGAAGTGAATTCACAAGTTAATATATGTATTATCCTGAAATCCTAGAGAAGTTTCAGAANAAAAATATACATTAATAACGTTATAGCGAGATTTAATGTTTTTATACAATCAATTATACAAGGTATTGAAATACCTAGAACGTCGCTTTGCGGTATTATTTCTAGTAACTCATCCGTCTTGCTGGTAATCAAATGATCTCCAACTCCAGGATTTATTAAAAAGACTTTCCTCTCTGCAGCTACTGCTATAAGCGATAGAGATTGGTTTGGACACCATGCAACAGATCTAATTACCCCGCCGCACGGTATTGTCTTCACGCATCTGCCAGTCGCCACTTCCCATACTGTAAACAATTATTGTTAAATGTATGCAATTATTTACTATATTTTACATTTACACAGGAAGATGTACTCACTCTTCAAGTCCATATCATCGCCACCGGAGGCGATGTACTGTCCCATCGGTTCTGCAGTAATGCTCCTCACCATATCTGTGTGACCTTTAAATATTATAGATATCGTTGTAGGGAAAGGTTGAAGATCCTTCGGGCTGGGCAGATGAGGAACCAAGGCTTCGGGTTCAATCGTTAATCTCATTTTCAATGCTCTAGGACACAAATATAGATCCAGGCATCTCTGGAATCTCTCTTTGATGTATTTAGGATAGGCAGGGACCTCGCGGAGCGAATTGTATTTTTGCGGTATGAAGTGCAATTTCCTTTTCCACGGCGTTGTCTGCAATTTATTCCATTCCCTCAACTCTCTCTTGTCGAACAGATACTCCGGTGGAGGATTGTAACTCTCGGCGTGTCCTGGCAAATGCCTTTTAGGCGCTGCTATATGTTTGTGTATTCTACGCATCTCTTCTGGTTGATCATCCGACTGCCACAACATGTAGAACTGCGGCTGGTTCCTCTTCTCTTGTTTTTCTTTTTCTAGTTCAGCGGTTGATTTCATCCATCCCATTTTAAGTGCGTGAACCATCTTTGATACCCTCTTTGCTTCTGGTTTCGATGGTAGAAATGAACGCTTGTGTTCAGGAAATTTGCGTAGTGGAGTCTTCATCACTTCTGAAGAGAACCACTCCACCCAAGGCTGTAATGAAAGAATGACTTTGGAGAAACTTAGACGACGAATTAGATCATAAGACATTAGAAGATTTTAGCTTAAATAATAATGACAATTCTTACTAACGTTTAACACTAAGTAAAAATATATTTAGTTCAAATTATGCACTTACAGCGTATTCATCGAACTTAACATCAGGGATCTTTTGTTTGTGAATTCTTGTGATTAATTCTATATCGGCTTCACTTAGGACGACATCCTGCTGGGTCTGAGGATCTTTAATTGTTCTCCAGAAATCAGGATCTTCCATCCTCTTCAAGAAGTTGTCTAACTGATCACCTTTCTGAGGTTTTATAATTTTTTTACCATCCCAATCATAACCAATATGATCATAATCGTCGTACCACTTCATCGGTATGTTTCCAACTGTGTTACGAATATCTTCTTCATCAGAACTATCATATTCGTATTCATCGATCTGTTGACTTCCTACTGTCTTAGCCTTGTCTTCTTTTTCATTACTCGAAGTAGTACTCTTCTTTGTATCTACTTCTTTCACTTTCTCTACATTTTTCTTTGAGCTTCCCTTTGCTTTTGCTTTACTCCTCTGCGCAGTTTTAGAAACACTTACTTGATCTGACTTATTTGATTTCTTTGTAACTAATTTGTTTTGCTTATGAGTTGTAGATATATCTTTGTTGTTAATGTCAGATAAAGATAATTCATTTTTCTTTGTTTTATTATCCTTAGATGTTGAAGCACTTTCTTCATTTTCATCTTCAGTGTTTTCATCTGCAGTTTCATCACTTGCATCTAGAGAAACACTGTCATCATCAGAGTAATCTTCATCTAAACCAAGATCATCTGAATCAGATTCAAAACTTAATTCTTCATCATCAGACTGGAAGACTATTGGGTCCTTTTCTGTGTCTGAGTCAGGAATATCTTCATTTTCATCTACTTCTTCATCACTACTTTCATCATTGTCTTTCACCTCTGCTGATAACAAATCTTCAGTGCCTGAATCCTAAATCAAATACAAATACATAATTACATGTCAATTAACGTTTACTATGCAATGTATATAACAATATAAATGTTTAAATTTGTCAAACAATAAATTATTGAAAAAATATAGTATTTATTATAAGATATTCTCAGTAAAACGATTTATATTTTAGGTACAATTATTTGTATAGCTTAGGTTAGATTAGAATGAAATGGAAATTACCGATTCTGCCTCGGATACATATTTCGTTGAGTTGTTCTCTTCTTCTTCTTTAACATTATTTTCAACTTGCTTGTTACTCGTCTTTCTCTTTAAACTTTTCTTTTGATGTTTCATTTTTCTCCTCACATGTGCAACATGTGCACGCTGCAACTTCAGTCCTCATATGCAATTCCAGTCTGTATACAATCAGAGTTACCAACTTAGATTTTCAGAAATCTGTAAACAAAACTTCAAAATTCCGTAAATCTCAAATTCGCAAATCTACAGATATATTTAAAAAGTTTTTCTATATACATTTAATTTATATTTATTTGTAATCATTATATTTTTACGTGACATTACTTATATTCATTAATTTATATATTTTACATTTTAGTTTTGAAATGTTTGTTACGTTCTCCAAACAGTTTATTCTCTCTGGTTCATACAATTGTTTGATTCAAATTATATTCAATTTATTATTATTCGCTGTCATTAAAAATAGAAACTATAGTGAGCATCAATGAAAATTGCATCAATCTTCAAAATACATACATTCCTGAACAGATGCAAATCGCAGTACTTATTGTATCTACCAAACTTGTCGAACAATCGAACAACGTTCCAGCATACGATCATTAATTAACTCGTCTGCGTCATCAGACGAATACTATTTATATGGTATGCGTTTAATGTAGAATTTTAATGTATGCCTTTAGTGTAGAATTTTAATTTATACATATCTTTTTGTTAACTCAGTAAAACAGGTGTAAAACACGCGGTCCACCAAGATTGGTAACCAATACGTTCATTTAATTTTCGACGACACTGGATCTATTAGTAGTACATATTTGTACGCACAACTATTTTCCGCTATAAAGAATAATAAAACTGCGGAAAGATCAATATTAATAAACAGGTACGTGCAAGCAATTTTTAATATAACAACTCAACCAAGTTTTGAAGATTTGATTAAAGAAAAATGTTGCCAGTAAGTTTCTTCTCCTACATAGATACGTATTTTTTAATATGTTTATATTCTGTGTTTTATTATTTTATACGTATTGATTTGTTTATAATAAAAGCTCTATTCTACGTCTTTATTTCCATTTTTTTGTTTTGCGTCTCGCGATTTTATAATACTTAATACGACCTTCGGTAGTTAACGAGTTTAACATGCTTGCCATAAAAGGTAGAGAAAATATGGTTTGAAGGAGTTCCTGTCTCTCTCCCACACATGCACACATCCGATAGAAGAACAGAACTCTCTCTTTCATTTCCTTTGTCTCAAACTCATTTGAACATTATCAGTCTGTTCTTATATAATCTCCGATATAAAACGATTCTAGATAGGAATTTCTATTATCCATTAAATCTGAATTTCATTTCTGATCATTCCATATATTCTCGCATACTGACTGCATTTTCTACAGGCAAAATTTCATAATTAATATAAATCGATCAATTCTGCTGTCGAATTATTATAGGATAAAATCGGAGAACGCTTTATCTCTCGATTCAGGCGGTGCGAGGTAACGTAATTGACGTTTCGGTGAGCGAGCGTTTAAAACGTCTCGGCGATGAGTCTCGTAGTCGTCGAGTAGTCGCCGCGCGAACCGCCGCGTCCACGCAGCTTTCCCGTTACGTACGTCCAGTTGTGATCTAAGAGAATTTCAATCAGTTCTAGTCAGTGCCTAACGCCCGTGCAACGAAAAGGAGACCGCTTTCACAATTTTCAGACGCGTACACTTATACACGCCTTGGCAATGGTCGTTCAACGAAACTTCTTTAATTCCCAGTGAGTCATTGATTACATTTTCTAACATCGTTCTTCCGTCGCATACGTACCTTTACACATGCAATTCTTTCTTCATTCTTGGTACTTCATCTGAATTCACATTTCCATTCAAATAACACAATCATAATAATAATTATTGTGTATTATACGTAAGCAGAGAATAATTTGATATGAATTAGTCATTATGAATTTTAGATACTAAAAAGGATGATAGAAGAAGGAATGATAGAAGACACCTCTTCCTTTTGATTCGCTTAGCTTCTACTTCTACGTACAAAATTTCTGTACAAACCTAAATACATTCTCGTAATTTATGCTTCTAATTATAATGAACGAAATAAAAAATCGTATTGGTCAATGTTACGTTGAAACTATGAACAGCTCGAAAGGTTTCTCGATTTTTGATTCATCGAAATTACCGGTGATGAGTCGTGTTTGATAACGTTATCAGTTTTATCAGCAATAAACGTACTTAGGATTGGCTTCTCGTACATGTACTTGCAACAGTTGATAAAACACGTAATTATTTGATACACTCTCTTGGCAAAGACCGATTTACGTTCCTGATGGTTAAATCATTAATAAACTTATATGAAATTCTTATGGAAACGTGAGTAATTTAAATAAACAAAGCGCGATTAGCTGGTGACGAAAAGCGTGTAAGTTCATGTGTAACGCACATGTTACTTAAAACAGGATGAGGGCTGATAACTTCCCAGGAACTGATACCATTTCGCATCTCATTGCGGGAAAAATAATAATCAACCTACTGTTTTCATACATTCTGCCTTTNATCTTCATTTTCATCTACTTCTTCATCACTACTTTCATCATTGTCTTTCATCTCTGCTGGTAACAAATCTTCAGTGCCTGAATCCTAAATTAAATACAAATACATAATTACATGTCAATTAACGTTTACTATGCAATGTATATAACAATATAAATGTTTAAAGTTGTCAAACAATAAATTATTGAAAAAATATAGTATTTATTATAAGATATTCTCAGTAAAACGATTTATATTTTAGGTTCAATTATTTGTATAGCTTAGGTTAGATTAGGATGAAATGGAAATTACCGATTCTGCCTCGGATACATATTTCGTTGAGTTGTTCTCTTCTTTTTCTTTAACATTATTTTCAACTTGCTTGTTACTCGTNGGTGCGAGGTAACGTAATTGACGTTTCGGTGAGCGAGCGTTTAAAACGTCTCGGCGATGAGTCCCGTAGTCGTCGAGTAGTCGCCGCGCGAACCGCCGCGTCCACGCAGCTTTCCCGTTACGTAGGTACGTCCAGTTGTGATCTAAGAGAATTTCAATCAGTTCTAGTCAGTGCCTAACGCCCGTGCAACGAAAAGGAGACCGCTTTCACAATTTTTCAGACGCGTACACTTATACACGCCTTGGCAATGGTCGTTCAACGAAACTTCTTTAATTCCCAGTGAGTCATTGATTACATTTTCTAACATCGTTCTTCCGTCGCATAAGTACCTTTACTCATGCCATTCTTTCTTCATTCTTGATACTTCATCTGAATTTCCATTTCCATTCAAATAACACAATAATAATAATAATTGTGTATTATATATGTGAGCAGAGTATAATTTGATATGAATTAGTCATTATGAATTTTAGATACTAAAAAGGATGATAGAAGAAGGAATGATAGCTCTTCTTTTTTATTCGCTTAGCTTCTACTTCTACCTACAAGATTTCTATACAAACCTAAATACATTCTCATAATTTATGCTTCTAATTATAATGAACGAAATAAAAAATCGTATTGGTCAATGTTACATTGAAACTATGAACAGCTCGAAAGGTTTCTCGATTTTTGATTCATCGAAATTACCGGTGATGAGTCGTGTTTGATAACGTTATCAGTTTTATCAGCAATAAACGTACTTAGGATTGGCTTCTCGTACATGTACTTCCAACAGTTGATAAAACACGTAATTATTTGATACACTCTCTTGGCAAAGACCGATTTACGTTCCTGATGGTTAAATCATTAATAAACTTATATGAAATTTTTATGGAAACGTGAGTAATTTAAATAAACAAAGCGCGATTAGCTGGTGACGAAAAGCGTGTAAGTTCATGTGTAACGCACATGTTACTTAAAACAGGATGAGGGCTGATAACTTCCCAGGAACTGATACCATTTCGCATCTCATTGCGGGAAAAATAATAATCAACCTACTGTTTTCATACATTCTGCCTTTCGCTTTTATCTACTCTTCTTCAATAATCTTTTTAATACCGTTTTCTTTTAAAAAAGAGATATAGGTTTTTCAGAATTAGACGTATTTTATCTAAAATAAGATAAACAATCATTTGAAAAGTACTTATTCGAAATAAATTACTTTAGAATAATCTTTTACTTAGAATATCTGAAAAAAAATCAAATAACGTAATAAATAATTATTTACGTTAAGACGATGATATGTAGAATTAGAGAACATTATTTTAAATAATATTTGATTAAGAAATAAACTAAAAGCTTATTTGCATGTTAAAATAGACTAAAAAATGCTCATNCCAGTGAGTCATTGATTACATTTTCTAACATCGTTCTTCCGTCGCATACGTACCTTTACACATGCAATTCTTTCTTCATTCTTGGTACTTCATCTGAATTCACATTTCCATTCAAATAACACAATCATAATAATAATTATTGTGTATTATACGTAAGCAGAGAATAATTTGATATGAATTAGTCATTATGAATTTTAGATACTAAAAAGGATGATAGAAGAAGGAATGATAGAAGACACCTCTTCCTTTTGATTCGCTTAGCTTCTACTTCTACGTACAAAATTTCTGTACAAACCTAAATACATTCTCGTAATTTATGCTTCTAATTATAATGAACGAAATAAAAAATCGTATTGGTCAATGTTACGTTGAAACTATGAACAGCTCGGAAGGTTTCTCGATTTTTGATTCATCGAAATTACCGGTGATGAGTCGTGTTTGATAACGTTATCAGTTTTATCAGCAATAAACGTACTTAGGATTGGCTTCTCGTACATGTACTTCCAACAGTTGATAAAACACGTAATTATTTGATACACTCTCTTGGCAAAGACCGATTTACGTTCCTGATGGTTAAATCATTAATAAACTTATATGAAATTTTTATGGAAACGTGAGTAATTTAAATAAACAAAGCGCGATTAGCTGGTGACGAAAAGCGTGTAAGTTCATGTGTAACGCACATGTTACTTAAAACAGGATGAGGGCTGATAACTTCCCAGGAACTGATACCATTTCGCATTTCATTGCGGGAAAAATAATAATCAACCTACTGTTTTCATGCATTCTGCCTTTTGCTTTTATCTACTCTTCTTCAATAATCTTTTTAATACCGTTTTCTTTTGAAAAAGAGGTATAGGTTCTTCAGAATTAGACGTATTTTATCTAAAATAAGATAAACATTCATTTGAAAAGTACTTATTCGAAATAAATTACTTTAGAATAATCTTTTACTTGGAATATCTGAAAAAAATCAAATAATGTAATAAATAATTATTTACGTTAAGACGATGATATGTAGAATTAGAGAACATTATTTAAAATAATATTTGATTACAAAATAAACTAAAAGCTTATTTGCATGTTAAAATAAACTAAAAAATGCTCACATAATTAAATAACATGTAGCCGAGTGACATAATTTTTTAAATAATCTATTTCTCCTTCAAATAATTTATTTGAATAATCCCTAAGCCTGGTTTAGATTTTCGCTGGAGACAAACTCGACAATCGTACGTTTACTATACAATGGTTTATATAACTAGTCGCGATGAGTCGTTTTATGGTTTTTAATTATTCGGTCTCGGACGACACGCAGGTTCACGAACATCCAAGTTATGTCACCGCTCCATTCGCGTGTCTGCCGCCTATTTACATAAAAGCATTACCTCATTGCGCGGGTGAAAGGTAAATAGAATTGCAGATACGAGTCGATAACGCCTTCGTAACATGCAATGATTACCTGTAAACACGTTTACGATATATTTTATGTTTGTAATATACTGTATTTACTGTATATACTGTATTTTATTCTATGAATTGTACTATATTTTATCCTATAAATTATGCTATGAATTATCCGATATACTTTATCCTATGAATTATCATCTGATTATCCGAGAAATCACTTCCCCAAAGTAATTTCTCTTTCAATTAGTTTAGATAAACGACGTTTTGGCATAATCTATTGGAACATCGAATTGTAACATCAATTTCATCTAAAACGTTAATTTCCTTCTGCGTTGATAAATTAGGCCACAAAATTAGCTTTCATGGATCTGCCACCGTACTACTTGCAGCTGTCACACGCACAATAATAGTCGATATTATGCTATACTTGGGTTGGAAATAATTGAATCTGTTATTTTTGTTGTAACACTTAAATATAGTAAGTGTCCCTATTTCTCTTCACGTCACAATTACTATTCACTTGCTTAAAATTACGTATAAAATTATAGAAGTGAATAGAAATTGTGTCGTGAACAGGAATTGGGACATTTAATATACTAACAATTATTATACCATTAGAATTCTATTTTAAGATCTGCATACAAGATTTTTGTATTTACAATTTTATTAGAAATTCTTTTTAATTATAATTTTATTAGAATTCTATTTTAGGATTTGCATACAAGATTTTTATATTTAANATTTTATTAGAAATTCTTTTTAATTATAATTTTATTAGAATTCTATTTTAAGATTTGCATACAAGATTTTTATATTTAAAATTTTATTAGAAATTCTTTTTAAGAGAAATATTAAACTTCTTGCGTTGGAATAAAACTAAATTAAAATTTAGGGCAATATGAACTTTTTTCAAGAGTTTATCACCGTTTTTTCGAGATAGAAGCAAAATTTTCCTTGGGCTATTGCTGATTACCATAAGAGTATATGCAAATTTTAAATTACTATAATTTTTCAAAAAGCCATGAATTGATTTAAAATTTTACGTGTAGCTTTTTAATAGTAATAGGAATCTATTGTATAATAACAAATTCAACATGCTATAGCATCTTTACATACATCCTTAATATTTTACCTAAATATAAGTGTTAGTCTCTAAATTCGTTGACTGAACTATGTTCCATTAGTCGGTTTCCGAAATTTAATAGAGAAATAGATGGAATGCGGAAGGAAGGGCGTGGTTAGAATTATTTGATGCGTTGTGTTTGAAGGCACACCCTCGATCTTCCTACGCGTGTTTCCTACCCACATTTTTGTCTCACAGTAATTTTCTCATATTTCGCCTGTTCCTCCCTTAGACCATGACACGAGACGAACAACCTTATTTAAACGATAGCATTTCGCTATTCACGCTGAATAAAACATTCATGCAATATTACACTCGATTCTTATCAATCTAATATTTTTCTAATATGTTTCATATCTGTAAAGAAAATAATCGTATAAAAAATTACTGATTGACAAAATAAGCGTATAAAAAATTACTTGGGATACAGAATTATTAATTGGATAAAATTGTTTATGTATGCGGAATTGATATAGTAATTATAATTATTTTTTTAAATTGTCAATGAAGTAGCAACTGTTCATAATTTTCTACACTATATTTGAAAAGCAGCTGTACTTAGGTATACATGCAGCAGACCGGAAAGTGCGATGATCTCAGGAAGGGGTTGACTGCTTTTATAAATTAGGAAACATAATTCCACCGTTTCAATTAAACAATTGCCGGTCGTCGTGGCGGAGTGAATCAGGCGGAAAATATTCTGCGGTCACCGTCCCAACCGCATTGATACTAACACTTAACAGTGATTAAAATTACTATGAAACATTACTACCATTTGAAAGTATAAAAATCCACGAAGCATTTACTTGAAAAACGACTCATTGCATTACAGATTTGCTGTTATGTAATTTCTTTACGACAGTAAAGTCTTTATTTTCCTAAAAAAGAAAAATGTCTTTCTGTCGTTCTCTTCGATCGTTACTTTGCTTTTATGTAAATTATTGTACGATATTATCTGTTAATTTTTAATCAATCATGTCAATTTTCAATAATATCGACAAATATTGGGTTGGCACTAAATGATTGCGGGTTTTATCTAAAATCCACAATCGCTGCCGACCCAATAGATCNATAATTATCGACAAATATTGGGTTGGCACTAAATGATTGCGGGTTTTATCGGATTTCTTATCTAAAATTCACAGTCACTTAGCTGCCGACTCAATAGATTGATCGCATTTTCTCAAACTATGAATCTGGACGAGCGTTAATAAGATTTTGCAATTAATTATGAAACTACTTTTACAGCCGAATAATGTAGCGTACGATGGAATTGGCCGGATGAAAGCAGACAATCAGGGACACTGATTACTGATAAACTCCACGAAACTTAACGGATAGCTGCGAACAAACTGCACCGAGTCCACGACTGAACGTTCTTTCAACGCACGATGTGCAACAACAATAAAGGTAAATGGCGAACAACATTTATTTTAATAATTTAAAGTACAGTAAATACAAAGTTGGGTAAAAAAATTAGTAAGAAAATTGGAAACTTATAAAATTATTCAGAATATTAAAAATTAAATGCATATTGCAATGTTTAAGAGAAATCTTAATCTCGAATACATTTTTTAAGCTGATACCATGATTGTTTTAATTCGCAGTCTGCTTATGGCTGTTACATTGTCACGTACACGTTGATAAAATCAATTTAATGGAAATCCTAATTAAAATTTTAATGGTTCTTTTAACTGTGAAATAAAAACACAATTAAATGATAAAGAATCGAAAGAATTGTAGAGAGAGGGGCACAGAGTGGAGAGAAAAGGAGTGACATTGATGATTCAAGATATACAACGACTATGGCATGCGCTTTGAAAACGCACGAACGCAGCATTTGTGATTTAGACGACACGTTATATGTAAAACAGCATTGCAAATACTTGTACACATAAATAATGTAATAGATAATATTCAATAACTGAATATCAATTTTAATACAGTGATTTGTATAGTATATTACTCCTTTTTATATGTATGTATATCACTTTCTTTCGGTTGATTTATTAGACAAATACCTGTTTATTAAAAATTTGATACAATAAACAAATTGTGCTAAATAATTTTAGTATAACTGGTTCAGATGTATCTAAATAAAAACGTAGCAGCTTTCAATTCTAATTAATATGCGGCGCAGCAAACAACGACAAGGATAGCCTTGATGCTCACTCGCCGGATACGGTGGTCAGCTTTTACAACAAAAAGACCATCGAAATCCCAAAGGAGCCTTCTTATTTTGTCCTTCATATTATACGGAATGGAAAATCTAAACTGTTTTCGATTGATCATAGTTTTATTAAGATTCTTGTTATGATTAAAAATTAATTAAGAATGTTGTTCGTTTTTCCAGAGAATAAAAATACCCTTTCCCGACGTAGGCCAATCAAAATCACGACTATCGGTGATGGGACTGTCGGCAAAACGTGTATGCTTATTACGTACACGACAAGCGCATTCCCCTCGGAATACGTGCCCACTATGTAAGTATTAAATTAAACCATCGTTCGAACGATTGNTCATAGTTTTATTAAGATTCTTGTTATGATTAAAAATTAATTAAGAATGTCGTTCGTTTTTCCAGAGAATAAAAATACCCTTTCCCGACGTAGGCCAATCAAAATCACGACTATCGGTGATGGGACTGTCGGGAAAACGTGTATGCTTATTACGTACACGACAAACGCATTCCCCTCGGAATACGTGCCCACTATGTAAGTATTAAATTAAACCATCGTTCGAACGATTAATTTGATTAATTTTGTTTCGAAACAGAGAATGATAGTTATAATTTGTCCTCAGCTTCGATAATTATGCGGGGACGATATGTGTAGATGGGCAAGAGTTTGATATGACTTTGTGGGACACGGCTGGCCAAGAAGATTACGAACGAATCAGGCCGTTATCTTACCCGAACGTGAGCAATCCTCTTTATTATTTTCCTTTTCGTAGACATTTTGATTTAGATAGAATATATAAGATTATAACAGCTTAACTCTATTTTCAGACTGACTGCTTCTTGGTATGCTTTTCCGTGAATTCTCGAAATTCGTACGAGAACGTTCTTAACAAATGGCAACCGGAAATTAAATTTCACTGCCCGAATACACCTCTAGTTCTCGTTGGTAAATATCCTTATTATCAAAGTATAATCGTAATTTCAACTCCTGATGTGTTTCGTATTTTATCAATAGGCACTAAAGGAGACCTTAGAAACTCGGAGAATGCGGACACGATTTCGGCTAAGGAATGTAAAAAAATGAAGAAAAAAGTGAAAGCTTATAAATATGTGGAGTGTTCCGCGTTGAAGCGGGAAAATTTAGACGAGGTTTTCACCGAAGCGATCCGAGCAGTATTGAAGAAACCGTCAAGTAAACTTTGTTGGTCGTTTTAAGGATTAAATTAACAAATAATATTTATAATTAGTAGGAAATATTCACTCGTTATAATTAATATCTCATTCCAAAGATATTACAATACTTTCTTTCTTTCTTTAACATAAAACAAAATAAATGGTTAAATAATATCAGAAGAGGAAACATCCGTACTTTGTAAATATATTAAAATGCTTGCAGTACACGATTAAGTAAACTTCATTGTACATCATGTCAATAAAAAATATATTCCATTTAAATTATTTATTGGACAAACGTGTGTTCATTGAATGAAATGAAAATGGATAATTTCTACCTTTATCTTGTACGATGGAAAAAGAGGAAAATAAAAATGAAATTCAGTATTCGTTTTGGATATAAATAGTTCTCATCCATGTTCATTCATATCGTATATGTCATATATATTTACAATTAATTATTCTTCCTTAAACGTTATCTTCGCTTAAATGTAATTATCTGAATAATTCTCATATACATACAAAATTTAATACAGGAAAGTAGTAATGTTCATTAACGGCCAAAACCTCCGTCAGAAATAGGCGTCACTTTCTGTTGGATTATTTTACCGTATCCTCCTCGTCCACTATCAAAATCTGATCTATATTCATCCCTTACCTGTAAAGATACAATATATCATTTTTTGCTAATTGTTTCAAGGAATCAATATTAGAATGTTTTCAATGAATCAATTTAGTTTAATAAACAATAGTGATACGTACTTGGCCACCAGTTTTTCCTCGTCCATATTGTCTGCCCTCTATAAATCCAGCGTCCCAGTCTGTTCTAATTATTCTATCATCCAAACGAGTTCCATTAATGTACCTCATGCAGTGCTCTGCATCTGATCTTAGATAATACTCGACGAAACAGAAACCACAAGGTGTCTTCTTGTACTTGTCCAAACCCATTATAATTCTCCTAATATCACCGCATTTTGAAAACAATTCGTATATCTGTTCTTCCGTTGTATAAAAAGACAAATTTCCGACGTACAGCGTCGTAGAATTCCTTAAAAGTCTGTCTTGTTCAGCTCGCGAGCCCTGAAAATGGGAAGCAGCATTGTTAAAAAATGCATCATCATTAATCTGACATAATTAAAGAAACTGATATTAAAATTGTCTCGTTTGTATGTCATACTATTCGCGTTCTACGAGAGTTGAAT
>SMSR01015603.1:30796-66428 GCA_019453355.1 Ceratina japonica | reverse complement strand
GAGATATTTGCATTTTTTTTTTACATCTATTTTGTAAAGCTAGAACGCTTAGTTCGCGACTTCAACCGCTAGATGGCGCCACACGTTCAAATCCCAGACATTTTACTTGGTAAAGCTAGAACGCTTAGTTCGCGACTTCAACCGTTAGATGGCGCCACACGTTCAAATCCCAGACACAACGAGACAATTTAGAAAAAAATACAAATATCTCGGCTTTTGACGTACCGATTTTGACAAAACTTTAGAGGCACGTTCAAAAAGGGTCTCTCTAAATGTCCTCGAAGTTTCATTAAGATATGTTGACCAGTATGATTGATATAATTAAAATTCCAAGTCGGGACAGAGTCGTCGCATGACACAGTGTGAAGGTCAGTACACACTGCGCAATAAATGCTGGCTCAGATTCAATACGAGGTTACGTCGCGTGTCTGTTTCGTATTGTTCAAAGGTAATCGCAAGAAAAATAGAGATTGCGTTGATTATTTATGGTTATTTATAAGGCTCCTCAGAAAAAGTAAATGTATCATTGTTTGTGCATATAAAATTGTATATGAATATTGATAATTATATCAGAAGCTAAGTTCTGTTACATTTCTAATACTGTTTCCTCGAGTGACATAATTTGCTTCGTAGTAAGCGAGTAATAACGCAGTCTATAATTGACGTAGTGTGGAAAATAAATATTTATCATTTCTCTACGATATACAGTTTAATTCATGAACTTGATCTCGTGGAACTAATCGAGGCCAAACATGTTCAAACCAAATCAAGAACCCGACATACCTGCAGCACTCGGACTGCTGACACACTTGACAAATGACGAACTCAAAGAGTTATTAAATAACGATGCAAAGTTTGAAGATATTGTAAAAGATGTAAAGCAGGTAGTTATTATTCTATGCATATTATGTTCTACTTTTGTTATCGTTATTAATTGTGTATTTTGATTGACTTCTAGTTCAAAGATTTGGAAACAGAGAAGGAAATGTTAATGGCAAGTAACAGGTCATTAGCAGAATTTAATTTGTCAAGGCNCGCGACTTCAACCGCTAGATGGCGCCACACGTTCAAATCCCAGACACAACGAGACAATTTAGAAAAAAATACAAATATCTCGGCTTTTGACGTACCGATTTTGACAAAACTATAGAGGCACGTTCAAAAAGGGTCTCTCTAAATGTCCTCGAAGTTTTATTAAGATATGTTGACCAGTATGATTGATATAATTAAAATTCCAAGTCGGGACAGGGTCGTCGCATGACACCTTTCATGACACAGTGTGAAGGTCAGTACACACTGCGCAATAAATGCTGGCTCAGATTCAATACGAGGTTACGTCGCGTGTCTGTTTCGTATTGTTCAAAGGTAATCGCAAGAAAAATAGAGATTGCGTTGATTATTTATGGTTATTTATAAAGCTCCTCAGAAAAAGTAAATGTATCATTGTTTCTGCATATAAAATTGCATATGAATATTCATAATTATATCAGAAGCTAAGTTCTGTTACATTTCTAATACTGTTTCCTCGAGTGACATAATTTGCTTCGTAGTAAGCGAGTAACGCGGTGTCTAATTGACGTAGTGTGGAAAATAAATATTTATCATTTCTCTACGATATACAGTTTAATTCATGAACTTGATCTCGTGGGACTAATCGAGGCCAAACATGTTCAAACCAAATCAAGAACCCGACATACCTGCAGCACTCGGACTGCTGTCACACTTGACAAATGACGAACTCAAAGAGTTATTAAATAACGATGCAAAGTTTGAAGATATTGTAAAAGATGTAAAGCAGGTAGTTATTATTCTATGCATATTATGTTCTACTTTTGTTATCGTTATTAATTGTGTATTTTGATTGACTTCTAGTTCAAAGATTTGGAAACAGAGAAGGAAATGTTAATGGCAAGTAACAGGTCATTAGCAGAATTTAATTTGTCAAGGCAACCAGAATTACAAGAGGGTAAACAGATGTTAAAGGAGCTCAGTGAAACGGCAAACAGATTATGCTCAAGTGTGAAAGAAAAATTAGATGAATTAAGTATGTACTTGTAACTAATACATTATACTTATTTACATTAGGAAACATTTTGTATTGCTATAAGTAATGATTCGTGAATTTTAATTTGTTTAATATAGAGGACAAGTCTGGAGATATGAGTGTTGACACTGCATTGGATTTGCTTCAAACAGCAGCAGCTGAGATTGAAGAAAAATCAGAGGTACAATTCTAATTGTTGGCAATGTGTTGCATTTTATATATTTTTTGGATACCTAATTTTGCTGTAAATGAATAAAATCCACAGTTTAACTATAATTGTTAAACGATATCATTTTGTTAGAGAATAACAAGTTCGTTTTTTGAATTGCAGTCCATAGCTGAGAAATTTTTAGCTGGAGACATGGAGGTAGATGAATTTTTTGAACAATTCTTATCTGGACGGAAATTGATGCATTTGCGGAAAGTGAAAGTAGATAAGTTAAGGGAACTGATGAAAAAATCGCATTCTACAACCGGCCCTGGTTATCCGATTGCCACTAATTATCCTGGTATTACGCCGTCAATTCCATATCCAGCCGGGCCTGTTTCAATGCCAATGCCTGTGCCATCTGGTTTACCTCATTATAGGCCATATTAATTATGTTCTGCGTATAAAACACTGCTAAAACATATGTACATTCGTACCAATTCAGTTTTCAACTACTGAAATTCTATTGTATAAGATGTAATATAAAAGGCCGGTAGCATTTCACTGAAAAACGCTGTATATCAAGATAATATAAAATTAAGCTATTAAATTTTGTAATGTTATCGTGATATATTAATGTATATTTCATTTTATAGAATAAATTAGAATATATAATATTCAAAGCTTCTAATCACGCGCGATAAGGTATTGGAATGAATTTCATATTGTGTTTCACACAAGAATAATATTTAATTACAGATTCTTCCTACAACTCTTCAAATGATTGAAGAATATTTTTATGTTCAGTTTATAAACAAGACTTTTATAGTCATTTCTCAGGTTTAACATTTAGAGAAGGGTTTGCAGATTCTTTTACAGTTCGATAAATGTATCCTAATACTGCTAACACCATTGTCGTAAGCATAACATACGCTGCCGTTACCACACCTCCACTGTTCGTATTCAAATTTTCTTCCTCCAAAGCAGCCATCTTATCTTTCGCTTTTTTATGTCGTCTGAACGACTCCTTATAATGATATCGCAGCCACTCGTCGAAATTATAAACATCATGTCTCCATGAAGCATATTCTGTTGGGTCTTTCGGTCTATACCTTTTCACATCTCTCACCTGGCTCTGTTCGTATTTAACATCCGGCTTTGTTTTAAGCATCCTGTCGTAATGTTTGCGCGACTCATACTTGCTAAGTACATCGTAAGCGTTCGAAATCTCTTGGAACATGGCTTTCGCAGAATCGCTTTTGTTCTTGTCAGGATGATACTTTAACGTTAAGTCGTAATACGCTGTTTTTATTTCACTATACGTGGCGCTTGGAGATATTCCCAGAGTTTCATAATGTGTTTTGCTTTTTGTGCACAGATTAACTTTTAGATGAAGGAACAAGTTGTGTACATGTTTCATCTTGAGCCTAACTACTTTATTTGTATTTATAATAGACATATCGTTATTTGTATATACAAACATATAATTCTACTCTTTATGCCTATGAAATCATCTTCATATATTATGAATTATAGTCATAAGTCTTCTGTAACTCTGCCTATGCTTTGTCATATTTTTTATGACACAACACTTCACAGTTGTAAATGACAAAATTGATACAACCTATGTAAGAAGATTCGGGTATTAAATTAGATTGATAATATACATAATTGTATTAAATAACCAACGTAACCGTAATTTAATTTGAAGTAACCTATACATATGTATGTACTATATTTATACCTCTGTTTTTACACTTTATTGAAGAGTTTCGTAATTTGCCGCTATTTAAAATTAAATCGTACATTAATCTTTAGATTGTTACTTTTCTCTCGAATTTATGTCGATCGTCCACTACTGTACTTGACATATCAACAATATTTACTATTAGACTTTTAAAAGCCAAACCAGCTGATGACTGATGACCAAACATGCACGCTGATGCACGCACATGCATCTACTCTGCGAATAGTATCCCTCTCTCTTCGTCTGAGTCCTCTCCAATTGAAAACAAGGTCGTCTGTCATTCATTTTGCACGTTTCAAACATTGAATGGATTAATTATTACAAAATGAAAAAGCAGAATGACAAAGATATGCTGTATTCCTAATTGCAGACTGCAAAGCGATCTGTGTTTAAACATGAGTTTCTTTCAGTAAGTCTGACATGTGTTATTAAGGTTGTTTTTCAGTTGTATACTTTAATCACTATTTTATTAACTTAAAATCTCTTATTATCAGAATACCACGTAATGAGAACACACGACATGAGTGGGCTAATAGTATCAATAAATATTTTAATCAGGAAATTGAGTTTAAAAAATTTTCTGTCGTTTGTGCTTTACATTTTGAGCCAACGTGCTTCACCTACGGTTACGGATTATGCAAAGTTTTAAGACTTAAAAAAGGTTCTTGTCCAAGTATATTCGAAGATTTTTCGTCTACAGAACAGTAAGTATTTAATACATCAATATTACCATATTATATATTTTCTTTAAGTATATAAATAAATAATGTTATACAAGTAGTCAGGTACAGAACGTTGAAGTGCTGGATCAAGATAATTCAGGAGAGGAGCCATTGAATATTTGTAGTAATGATAATTTTAATGAAAGTCAAAAACAAACAAAGTAAAACATTTTTTCATAACTTGTAATTTTAATTCTAATAAGTACATGCTTGAAGAATAAGATATCTAATAATTTTTTAGACCACAGGATATTAGTATAAAAGATGAAAACCATTCAGTGTCATCGGATGACTCTGAGAACACGATGGAAATGTCAGAAATAAATAATATAGACCAAAGGTAATNGCCATTGAATATTTGTAGTAATGATAATTTTAATGAAAGTCAAAAACAAAGAATATGTAATCATTCAATAAGTAATGATCATGAAACTAATGCCAGTGCAAGGTAAAACATTTTTTCATAACTTGTAATTTTAATTCTAGTAAGTAATTATATTTAATATTATATATAATATTAGTATAAAAGATGAAAACCATTCAGTGTCATCGGATGACTCTGAGAACACGATGGAAATGTCAGAAATAAATAATATAGACCAAAGGTAATACAAATTTTGCAAATATCTTGAATGAATATTTGTAATACATGTAAAAGTAAGAATACTAATAATATATTTGTTTATAGTTCTACAAAATTTAGTGAAATTTCACTTCCGAATAATCTCATCTATAAATCCTTGGCCAATATTAATTTGGACTTGATAAACTTTGACGATAAAACTATGACTCGAAGAATACTTGAGAAGGCGCAAAATGAAATCAGACTTTTACGTCGCTCTCGTAGAGTACAAGCAATGAGGCTATATCGTGCTAGGAAGAAAGTGAAAAATAGTGAATCGTTAATTGGTCATGTGAAGCAACACAAATTGATATCTGATAAAGTTTCAGAAATCTTACAAGTAAGATCAAAAGAGTTATAATACCGCAGAGTTAGAAGTTAGGTGTTTATATTGCTATAATGCATAAGTCTCTATGCCATCAATTAGATCATGTCAGCATATTTTTTTTCATCATGCTGTACAGTTTAATGTATTATTTCTCTTGTTATTTCTTTAGGAATCTGTATCTGCACAAGCGAGCGATTTATTTAAACGCATATTGCAAGGACCAGAACAAAGGAGAGAATTTCCACCATCTCTCCGCTCCTTCGCCACGACATTACATTTTTATTCACCGAAGGCGTACAATTATGTCAGGAACACTTTCGTAAAGTGTTTGCCCCATCCTTTCACTGTATCTAAATGGCACCGAAATACTGAGCTTACGTCTAATTCATCACGAGAATCCAAAGGTACAACAGATCACAGTTAATTACACACGTAATTATTAAGTATTTTCATAGTGGGATTAATTATTACGAATGTCAAAAAAGATGAGCTACGAAATTGACATTGACAAGTTCAAAAATAATAATACTAAAAAAATTCTGCATAAAGTTTATTGTCTATATTTGTATAAAAAGAGTAATACTTTTATACTAATTTGATTCTCTACAGCATACTTATCAGTGATTATCAGTTTTGTCAAAATATCATCTTGGCAAATTGTTCTAAATACAATACATTACATATGTACAATCATTTATACATTTTCTTTCCTTACAAGTTTGAGAGGTAAAAGTAATTAGCCCCCCGTAAACATAAGAAAATATATTGAGTGTTCAATGTATTTTTGTTGAGCCTGTATAAGATAGAGAAAACATGCCTTGGCTTGGATGAAATGTCGTCTCTCTCTCTTCCTCCGACATACCGATAGAAAAGAAAGAAATCCTTCCATTCATTTTTTATCTCTCAGCCGCCTTGCTTCAGGTCTCCCATTTGGCCACTAGATCACCCGTTAACTCCTTCACTGCCACGGACGAGATATTCCACAGCACGATCTCGTCTGTGGTAGCGAATCAAGAAGCCCATCAACGGGATGTAATGAAATCCTCAATATACTTCTCGATCTGCTATATCACTATGCTATATTTCGTTTGTTGCGCAGTGTTAGGCGGCGTAGTTGTTGGATGAATGTGAACAGGCAAATCCCAAATCATTGTCTCAACGTCCAAAGTCATCGGTCCTTGCCAGCTCATCGCGGTTTCGTTAGGCGTCTCTAACAATTTAGCAGTAGTGACGAATTCAAAGTGTAACCTCCACTTGAGCGTCATTAAATCGGTGGTAAAGTCAGGAGTTACGTGCAGCGGTATAGGCAATACCAGATGCGAGTATTTCAAGCCCATGCACATTTCATGATGTTTGTTGTAACTGACTAATGTCGGTGTCGTCGCTTTCCCTCGTCTGTAGTCTTCGGAGACGTGTTCCTCTGACTGCAACGCGACGGAGACTTGAGCGCAGGAGACGGTAGCATTGGAGAAATCGAACGTTCCGACTATGTCCTCCCCGAGTTTGTAAGAATTTTTGAAGAGGCAGAATCTTACTACGCGTCCACGACCATTCGTAATATTATAAAAGTTCGGGCTACGTCTGGCTGTTAAATTCTATGCGTAAAAGCGAAATGTTAAGGCTTGACTAACTAATCTATTGACTTTCAATAAAATTTGACAAACCTGAAGAGTCTGTAGTGCAACGTCTAAGGGAGTTTCTCTGTGTTGGGTTTCCATGAAGGGGTTGTTAGGACTTAAATCCACGCTGTCATTGCAAGCTGTTACTTCAGGCAATTCTGTTAAAAGTTATTTGATGTATTCAAAGTGATTAAATATGTTTTAATATAGAAGATTAAGCAATGGATTACCGCTTAAGGAAAGTACTCTGAACGGAACTCTCAATAATTTTATAGCTGTGTTCACTCTTTGCGTTCCAACAGTGATTTTGTAAGAATATTTTATTGCATGTCCTCTGTAAGATGGAGGTGCATCGCTTGGAATTGTCTCTCGATAGATATCTATAAAATGTAGACATACAATAGTTTCATCTTA
Organism: Ceratina japonica; assembly: GCA_019453355.1. Taxonomy (NCBI): domain Eukaryota; kingdom Metazoa; phylum Arthropoda; class Insecta; order Hymenoptera; family Apidae; genus Ceratina; species Ceratina japonica. The sequence continues at coordinate 58,784 of SMSR01015603.1, read as the reverse complement.
AAAGTGTGACATACCGAAATTGAAAACTCACATGTTTTACTTTCGCCGGGGGATAATCTTAAATCACAAAACAATATCTTTGGCTTCGTATTTAAAACAACGTGCCCATTATCCTGCTGCCATGGAGCGAACGTCGTATCTGCAAGAATAATTTAATGTGTAATGAGAAAATCTGTATTATGGGTATTAATCATAAAAATAACAAGGGGGGAAACTTGATTAACTCACTCGCGTTGATAGCTCCCAATCGAGCTGTCGTATTTATCTTTTCTGAGAGAACAAGTTTACTGTTCGTAGAGCATTGACAATGCACTTGAGCGCTGGCCCACGCAAGGCTCTCGAAAATATCACTGAAATGAATAATTGCACTTTGATTTTTGATAGAAGTATAAATTAAGATAATTGCACTTTACCTGTGACTTTGAGAAATTTGATGTATGGGATTCGGTGGATTGCTAAACGTAACCAAACACTCGATGACTTCTCCAGAAAAATACACTGGCCCCCTTATTAATTTCGCCGTTATTTCAATCATGATGTTTATTAATTATGACGTTAAGTCTTATTAGGTAGATTGTATTTGCACCGCGGTACATTAACCTTTCCTGTCATTGCATGACAGAATCTTCATAAAAGATTCCAATTACTATTTTTATACATTTAAAAAATGTGTGATTCTTGTTGGTTTATAATAGACACTTTAAATCAGTGTTAAACTTAAAATTCGTACTATCGCATTATTAGGATCTTATCAGATGTTATCTTTCCAGTACATCTGAAATGCTTTGCTCTCGTTTGACAGTACTAATGCGTGAAATGAATTAACGAGTGGTTTCTTGGAAATGTGAGCCTATTTATGAATACGAACATGATAATACGAGCATAATTTATTCACAAATCAATTATAGTATTTGTAAATACATATAAAATCGCAATTTTATACGTTTGTTTAATTATCCTGTATAATCACGTCAGAGATTGAGTGTTATTACAATGTTGAGAATAACTGGCTGCGAAATTGTTAATCAGAACGACCACAAAAATTACATGCTTTACACAGAGTGGTATGATTCGTATTTTAAAATAATATTGATGGAATCGTCAGTAAAACCATTGATTGGTGAGGTTAGTATGAAAATCGCGTTTATTAACTTCAGTAAATAAATAATAGTCCTTTATTTAAAACCTTGCACTCAAGAAATTTTGATTTGGTCTACATTTATTATTCTAATTCACTCATCTGTGCATCAATATTCTCTCTCTTCCCTATTTCGTATATTTACTATATACTTAGCACTGACACCTTTTATATACTATATACAAATCAGGTCTCTCAAACTACCTGTTACACCTTATTGTTACCTTTGTACTATAGTGTTTCCTTTTTCTTATTGTATGGTTCCTTCCTTTTGCCTTTCTTAGGTTCTTAAGCCATTCTATCCTTCGACTTACTACACCTTCCTCTTCCTAATCTAATTTGCCTTTCCATTTCCCAGAAGTTGTTTACTAAATATTTACAATATACCACATTGTCATAGACAGGTCGCAGCTCTTTTCTGGCTGTTTCTTCCTGTATCTGTTCCACCTTTCTTGTAATTCTTTTTATAGATTTCAAGTTACCGTTTCATAAATGCCATTTGTACATTACAGATGAGTACCGAGAGTGTGAATTATTACTCTCACGAATTATGTAAATCATCTAACGAGTATCTCGAAGAGACGAAAAAAATGTTGTGTGGCAAGGATGAAACAATCAATTTCTTTGTCACAGAGAAAGCTTTCAAGTGGGAGAACAAGTTGTTGACTTTCGGGGAAATCGAATTAAGTAGTCCATCGGATACTTGCTTTATATACCAAAGCTTCCAACAGTTATTAAAAATATACCAAATTATCCAAGAGAGGATGGACGCAATGGAAGAAGAAAATAAAATTTTAATTGATAAAAACAAAGAATTAAGTTCAAAAATGGATAAAATGATTGAAATGAAAAGTACTATGGAAAGGGATCTTTATAAGAAGTTTATACTCGTCTTAAATTCAAAGAAAAAGAAGCTCAGGGAATTGGAAGGGAAAGTAGAAGGCACGAATGAGAAATCAGTTTATAATGCATCCACGGATGAAGGCGAGTCAGAAGAAGAAAAAGAGATTGTGGAAAAAGAATCCACGCCACGTAGCAGAACCACTAAAAGGAAATCAACAGAATGGAGTCATAAGAATGTTAAAGATACACAAGAAAGTAAAAAAAAGATTATCCTTCGTGAGATAAATCCTAAACCTTCTACAAGTAAAGAAGGCACAAGTACAACGACGACAAAATTAAACAATTATGAAGAACAGAGTTGTAGTTCTGAACACAGAAAATCGAGAAGTAGTTTAAACTCGTTTGAAGAAGTACCTGAGGAAGATATATTTTCTTAACCGCTTATTTGCTGTGTTTTTATACTTAATTTTAAAAGAATAATTTTGTGCAATGACAAATATGTAAGCGATTTATGTATTCCAGTGAAAATTTTTATCAGTGACTAATTGTAAGTTTATCTGTGTCACAGGCAGGGTTCTCACAATTAAATTTGTCCCCTACACTTCCCTTTCACCGGGACTGTCACGTGACCGAGGCTGAATCAAGTGATACGCGCGACGCTTAGAATGAAAGCGTAATACTTTGCTATTATCTATCTTCTGACTAAGACTAATGCTATTTCATGAACATTGCGCATATTTTCCACTTTCCTTAATTTACTGTAAACGATTTATCTACCAGAAATTTCCAAAGGTTTCTTATTAATCTGGCTTTCATTCTAAGCGTCGCGCACATCACGTGGCTCAATGTCACGTGACTCGGCCGCGGCGCATGACAGTCCTGGTGGAAGGGTAAGCGTAAAGGGCGAATCTGAGAACCCTGGTCACAGGTAACAATCATTTTATCTAATTTATTTAACATTCGATATCAATGAAAGTGTGTAATATAAATAATTATTACCAAAATGAATTGTACATACACAAATGTTTTACAATTAATCATGTTGTATTCGTAGATAGATATGGATTTGTAAAATCGGAAATATAATATAAAATTACGCTTTGTATATGATTTGATGCTTATTATTCAAGGAGATTACAAAAGATTGTGTTTGTCTTTGATTATATACACATGGACCGCCAGTTGCATTGGCTTGCGATGTTAAAAAAGCGTAGCCAAGATAGCTAAGCTTCGCCTTCGGGATGCTCTTCAAGTTTGTCCATTAAAACCCGGGACACCCTGTATAACCAACCGTTTTCAAAAGCGTTACCTAGCAATACATTAAATTTGAACAACATCTGATTGTTAATTTTATTATCGATAGAATAATTTCATTTTTACAGTGAGCGTCAATGTCGTTCTTCGTAAAATTGTCGGTCGTCCTGTTCCGTCGATATCCGCGGATGAATAGGCGAGGGTAACGGCGGAGAAGGATTGACGAACGGCGAGTGGTAATCGTAACGATAATAACCGAATGACTCCCATCGGTGGGCGTGTTGAACATCGAACGGGCCATTCGTGGTAACTGGAATATTGTTCGTGTAATAATTTCTGTCGGGCACGTTCGGAGCGTAATTGTACTGCGGCTCTAAAAGACTCTGCAGGTGTCTAATGTACGTGATCGCGTGCCTGAGCGACTCGATTTTCGACAGCTTTTTACCGGGCGGCTTGCAAATTGGTAGCTTCGATCGCAACAGCTCGAACGCGCGGTTCATGTCGCGCATCCTCGTTCGCTCGCGGTCGCAAGCTGACTTCTTGTAATCTAAAGTCAAAGAGTATTTCAGAATTGGAGATAAAATGATTTGATTTCAAAGTGGCTCACTTTTACTATTGATACTGTAGTAAAGATCGCGCATAAAGTGTTTTGATTTGTTACCTTTCTCAGTTTGCGACGATTCTCTTTGAATCGATTTAATATTGGTCTCGTGAAGAATTTCTAAATGGGGATGAGTATTAATCACTTCAGGCTCGGGTACTCTTATCACGAACACTCGATCGTTATTCTGTGGGTCCTCGAAATTTCCATCCTGCCACAATCTCCTCGTTGACTCTTGATTCCGAGGTACACTCGAATCTCCTGTAAACAAAATATTCTACATTTATGAAGTTTAAAATAGACAGGTGTTTCAGGAAAATTGTTAAAACCGGAAAGGGTTGAGGCGTTCCTGAACAACAATTTCCTTTGGTAAAACGCGAAGTGAGGCATGATTTTTTAATTGTTAACGAAAAACACTGACCAATAAGACCAGGTCTATATAAAGTATATAATATGCAAATACGAAAAAACTGAATATACATATGAAAAACGTAATATACCCGATCCGTTTGTTATTAATTGATCCTGCAAATACTGATTGACACCGGGTAAATTAGGCACCGAGTTCTCCTCTTGATTTAATATCTCTTGCTGCTGTTTAGAATTTTTATCTAAATCCAACAATATCGGCGAGTGAGCGCATTCCTCGTTTAGACTATCATTTTCAGACTGAAAAATTTAAACAGTTTGTTTTAGTACAAGTAGACCGTGGTCCTTCGCGCATAATTAAAGAATATAATCATTGTGAATTTTCGGTGCTCTACTTTCTGCACATTCAATTTCCTTAAAAACTCATCAATATATTTGTTACATTAGAAATATTGCAACACTACATTAATTCAAAATTAAATAATATAACAGAGTGAAATTTTTTAAGGAACGTGTTTTGATGATTATCAGTAGCAAGGCTGATCGAAGGTTTACCTCGTTCCTCGATAATTCGTTGCCGTACTCCTCCGAGTCCATGCCAAAGACTTGAACTCTTATCAACAGAAATTACGGGTACTTTGACTAAGAAAGTGGCAAAGGTACTGTCGACGCACCTTCTTCGAGACTCCTAACGCATATATCACGCGTGACTGTCGAACGCATTCGTCGTGGGATAAGATCGGTCACAGACAGTCGTTATTAATGTTAATTTTATCCGTTTATTAAGTATTCAGGTGTTCCGGCAGAGGCTCTCAATTCAAAAAGAAACGGTCTCACTAATCAGCTACGTATCCTATCAATAAATACATGTAACTCTCAAAGTATATATTCATTTAAAAAAAGAAAATGTTTCTTCTTAAGCGACTTTTAATGTCCTTTAATTCTAGTGATAATTATTAAAAGGGTGAAGAAGAAATTCGAAACTTTCGAATGTCCATCAGAAATTTTGGACTTTCACTTTGTTTACAGGAAACTTTTGAACCAGAGTACAAAATATGTATAACATGTGAAAGAGTTAAAGTCTGTCTTCTTTGTATAATACATAAACATAAGTGCACCTAGGGCGAGAGGTGGGACTTTTTCAAAAGGTCCACTGAGCCTCATGATGAATCATGAAGAAAACTTGTCACTCGGTCTCAGCGGTCAATAACGTGTACTTTATTATGAGCGCGTGTGTTACATAAAGTTATTTATGTTACACAGTTAGTTGGTAGTATTCGGTTTAATTTGCTTGTGAGCCTCCTTAAGAATGAGAGCCTCTGGGATGATCGGAATAAAAGTGGGAATGCAAACATCGAAACATAATAGACGCCCGCGCGATGGAAATATTAATGAGCCGGGGTATGCAAGTATAACGAATTCTGAAGAATAGTTTCTGTGGACGGAGTAAAACTCGTAGCGTCACAGAAAAATGGAACATTTAGAATAGTAATCATCTGAGCAACGTTCGCAGAGGTGAACGTTTCGATTTATTTAGGAAATGTACAATAATAATACGTTTAATATTACTTTTACTTAAAATCAAAATCAGGTCAATTTTTCATGCGGTTCGTAAGTCGTGTAAAAACTTCTACGGGGGTGCCTTTGAGATTTTCTGTTGAACATCTTTATCTAAAAGAGAAGATCATTACGATGGTACCTAAAGTGATAAACTAATTACGATGATAACTAAAGTGATAACTATATAATTATTTAATTTATAGATAAGAGCGCAGTCACACTTTTAACCAGCAACTAATTTAATTATATAGTTTTATGGAAATAGTATTTTATTAAATTAATTTGTAATTTAAAAATTAATTGTTCAAACAGTTGGATACAATTCTCGTGTACACAATTTATAAATGTAACTCNCAGCAACTAATTTAATTATATAGTTTTATGGAAATAGTATTTTATTAAATTAATTTGTAATTTAAAAATTAATTGTTCAAACAGTTGGATACAATTCTCGTGTACACAATTTATAAATGTAACTCATTGCATTGTTTACCGTAAGCTAAGATGTAGACTTCTCTTCTAGAAAAATAAGCTGTCAATAGAGAGCGTAATTCCCGATTGTACAATAAATAAATCCAAGGATTAATGCAACCCGTGGCGTTATTCAACAATTTGAAAATCGTTAAAATTGGATCTGGAAATGAATTCCCTCGGCATTACAAAACATTCTAAAGCAGGATCCCCCCTTAACTTCTAATAGTTTGTTGTCTTTTTATACGAGCAACTTGCCATCGATAGACGACGAAGATGCTCTTCGGTTCCACGTTCTCCATAACAGATACCCAACGAACGGCGTTTTAGTAACCAGATATAGAGTGATTAGTATTATCGTTTGCTTCGCGGTGTTAATTAAAATCTTCGTTGCAAAGAAATTGTAATTTTGTTGCAGGAAATTAGTAGTCTTGTATTTTTTAATATTAGCAAATTCTGCGATGGCGTTAGTTTTCCACGTGTTTATACATATCCCGATATACGTGTACAAGAGGATAATAGAAGGCAGTAGGAACACAGTAATACTGTACCTACGAATAGATTTCTACACTGACTTCCATTAATCTTCAAATCCATATTATAACAATGTAACAATAGTGATAAAAAATATCATAAATATATCAATTTAAATAATTAATGAATTGTATGAAATCCAGATATTTCCCATAATTATACTTTACCAAGTAATGTAAATTTTCTCGTAAGATGATTCGAATATTGTCCAACAATCCCATACGTTCGGCAGTATTTCTTGATACGAATAGGTAAAAATCTGTAATTTTTTTTAAGACTACGATTGGAAATCTTGAATTTTTTCAGAAAATGTATCTACAGTTAAGGACATTCGTATGCATTTCAAAATTGAATAAGACTTCACTCACCTGCGGCAAGCACAAGAAGATTGCGATGAACCACGAACAGTACACCATGATCGTTGATCTTTTGGAGGTAACTGTGCAATAGTTGAGTGAATCAGAAATCGCGCAATACCTGTCGATCGCCATCGTTATCAACAAATACGTGTATGCATAAGAACCCAGCGGTTGTAAGAATTTGATCGTTTTACAAAGCGTCGCTCCGTTCTGAAATCTGATTTTGACCAGGTACTTTTTAAAAGTAGACGAGATATAGGATTGCAAATAAACGATTCAATCTTTTATTCACCTAAATAGGTTGTTACAAGCGGCTCTCGACTTTCGCACATTCTACTTTCGATTTGAATCGATGAATTATTACCTGAAGGTGATGCTCCACGCGAGCTCCGGCAAAATGTTGAAGAAAACGTTGAACAGATCAGCGACGGTCAAATGTACGACGAACAGATACATCCTCGTGAAATTTTTCCGAATCTGATGCTTTTTAGCGTACAGTGATATCAATATTAGACTATTCCCAAGGAAGCTGACGATTAAAATACTTGTTAATAAACAGATTTCACATTTCGCCAGATATTCATCTTTCCTGTCGTCGATTAATGCGTCTAGTAGAGATTCATTTTTATCCTGCTTCATTTCGCTGAACCACTTTCGAATTACTACTTATGACGATGTAAACAGATTGAAATATTCGTCACTCACTGTTATGAAATGTAGTTTATCAAATCTTAACTATCAAGTTTAGAATCAAGTTTAAATGCCATCGCCATGTTGTGACGTTTAATGATCGACTAGGTGGCGCTAAAAAATAATAAAATAAATAACATAAATGCATCCATCAGAATAATATGACAATAATAAGTAAAATAAATGCGCCTACCAGTACAATATGGCAATAATAAATATGACAAATGCGTCTATCGATATAGTATATAAATGTAATATAAGAATCGTTGAACGTTCAATAAGAAATGATTCTTGAGCAGATTCAATACGCGTGTTGTATGTAGTAATTGAAATCTTTCGAAATTAATTTAGCAATCCCACATATATACGTGTGCATGTGACTCAGTATTTAAATGCCTAATATCGGTCACGTGCACAGCTGGCAATCCTCGTGACCGTATCGATAAGATTTTCAAGCGGCGACGTTCAGGCGACGGTGGTACCGCGTACTAGACGATTTGCTTGTTCGAGGATTCGTCTGCAAGTGCATTTCGTGTTCGTGTCCCGCATGGTTTGTCGACTTTACGGAAGTTCGTTCACTGCCAGTTTTCGTCTGGGCAAGATCAGGAGAAGAGCGTGAAATCGACGCGAGCCAGTGACAATCGGAGACAATAACGAATTATTAAGAAATGACGGGAGCAAGTGGCGCGAGTTCCATGACCGGTAGTGCATTACCAAAATGGCAACTCGCTTTGGCCGTCGCTGCGCCGGTCGCTCTCGGTCTCGGTTACATGTATTACAAGAACAGCGCAAAACCGTCGCCGAAGCCTGGACGCGGAAAATCGAAGAGCAACGCGAGGGAGAATGGCGCGCCGGCTGACAAGCAAATTTCAATCGACGCCGGCGATCTACCGAAGTCGGCGTCTGAACCAGAGGTTAGGAACAGTTCTATTCTTAGATGACTAATTCGTTTATCGTCAGACCGCGACTCCTTATGCAAAATAGAACATTTATGGTATCAGTCTAAAAAATCTATTTTACATAAACATCTATTTGATCAATTGAACATTGAAATATTCCTTGATCTTTTGATGGTTTTAACTGTCTTGTACGTAACACGCGGCATTTATCATTTCTGTGCATTCAGTTTTATTATAATTATATGAAATCCTTAATAATGAACACGATATACTCAGCTAGTGATAAACATCCTAATTATACTTTCTAAATTGTTCACCTAGACATTTGTGCTCGTTCGTTCATCCTATCTTTAACTCTTTCTTCGTTTTAACTGTTTCTTTTTCATTCGTGATTCTTGAATAGATATACGATATAAGATACAACAAAATTGTACAGTAGCTTAGATTTCTGCAGTTTGTACTGATTTTTCACTGATATACTACATACAACCTTACAGTTTCTTCAGAAACCTCAGAATTTTGTAAAAATTCATCAACGAGGTCTAATAATTGATTATTGGAGTATTTCCTAAGTTCCTTAAGCTAAGATGCTGTAGAAATGTATGTATGTGATAAAAAGGCTGAAGGAAATTTTTATTTTAACGGCCAGCCGCGCAGAGAACTCTTAAAAGTTCTGGGATAAAATGACGAGCAAAACAACGATGATTGTAAGAGTGGAGAATACTTTTTGTGTACCATATCATTGTAGACACAACTGGAGAGAGCGCAGACGTTTAAAAATGTAGGAAATGAACTGTTCAAGATAGGAAAATACGATGAAGCAATAAGTAGATACAATGACGCGATTGAAACCTGCCCTGAAGATAATACCGAAGCCCTTGCTATTTTTTATCAAAATAGGGCGGCCGCTTATGAGCAATTGGTAATATTCTCTATCGTTTGCTTACGACAGCAACGTAAAAATAAGATTTGTTAATTAATGACCAAATTCATATTATTGTAGAAGAAATATAGTGCTGTGAAAGCAGACTGTACAAAAGCCTTAAAATTAAAACCCAGGTACGTGAAAGCGTTACTGCGTCGAGCGAGAGCAATGGAACAATGTAACGAATTGGAAACAGCCTTGGAGGACGTTACCGCTGCCTGTATCTTAGAAGGCTTTTCTAATCAAACTGCACTTATAATGGCAGATAGGGTTCTGAAACGATTAGGTAAGTTATTCATGTAATATAATATAAAATGTAAAGTTTATCATTGAGAAACTTTTCCAGGTAGACAACGTGCAGTGGAGTATTTGGCGACTAAGAAGTCGATCATGCCTAGTAAATATTTCATCAAAACGTACATTATCACTTTTCAAAAAGATCCTGTTTTCACGATGCTTCAAGATAACGATTATAGTAATCTATCACCGTAAGTATCTTAAGTTAATTGTTACTCGGTTTAATCTTTCGAGCCACAGAGGAATTCTGGAGCTAATTAATTAATAACAATGCCTTTTTTACAAGAGAAAATTCATGTCAGGAACAGTGTTACGTAATATTAATTTGGCAATCTTAATCTAAGGGCTTTTGGGGTCGTTGATTACGAATCAGAGATCCCAAAACGTATATACAAGGTGGTCCACGCAACTTTTAACAGTGCACATGTTGCGTAGACTTGTATATGTACTAAATATATATGATTTCTATAAAAATTAACGACATAAAGATTCAAATTATTAAAAAATGTTAAACAACTTTCAGAGGCTTCGTGGAAATCTTAGAATGTATAAAGGAACAAAAGTATGACGACGTGATACCGCTTTGCACCAAAGAAATCGATAGTTCAGAACCTGATACACTGCCAAACAAAATGAAATTATTACTCTTACGGGCCACGTTTTACCTCCTGTTAGGGGAGCACAACTCCGCCCTTGAAGGCTGTGCAGCTATCATAGACGATGAGACGTTACCTGCAGATATGAGAGTGAACGCTTTAGTGAAGAGGGCCACTTTGTACATGCAGTTAGAAAATCCCGAAAAAAGTTTCGAAGATTTTCAAAAGGCCACTGAACTCGATCCTATGTGCGGCGACATTTACCATCATAGGGGACAGGTATTAATAGTGTTATTTCGTTGAGAGACAAAACATCGAAGATAAAATTGTTTATAAGACATTAATGCTCGAATTTATAGTAATTTCTCGCACTTGGAACTTAGCACTCAAGTATGTCCCACTGTTCCGCATTCATTACACATATTAATAATGGTGAGACACTTTAATGCTAAGTGCCAAGTGTGAGAAACGACTATAACTTCGAGCCTAGATGTGATAAATCACTGTTATAATTGAATTACAGGTGAACTTACTTATGGACAAGGTAGAGCAGGCTAGAGAAGATTTTAGAAAGGCTGTTGAATATAATCCTAACTTTGGAGTGGCATTTGTACAAAAATGTTATGCGGATTATCATTGCGGTATAATGAGTAGAGACGAGCAAATAATAGAGGAAGCTTTGAAAGGTTTCGAAGTGGCTTTTGAAAAGTTCCCCGACTGCCCCGAGTGTTACACTCTATACGCACAGGTACGGAACGAATTGTTTTAACCCTTAACGATCAGACTTTTAATTGTCTATAATTACAGATATTAACCGAAATGCAGAATTACCAGAAAGCCGATTCCTATTTCGCTAAAGCAATCGAGAAAGATCCGAATAATGCTACGGTGTATGTACACAGAGGTATGTTACAATTGCAATGGAACGGCAATGTCGAGAAAGCTGTCGAGTACATTTCTAAGGCATTGGAAATGGACGACAAGTGCGAATTTGGATATGAGACTCTAGGAACAATTGAAGTTCAAAGGTAAGTTGATACCTCGAACAAATGTGCCCATGACCCCTTAAGGGTTAATGCCTACTTTCTCTTACTCCTTGATAATTTGTCTGTACATTTTCAAATTTTATTTAATCTTTGAACAGAGGCAACATAGAAGAGGCAGTAAAATTATTTGACCAAGCCTTAGCGCTGGGTCGCACGGCTATGGAGCTAACGCATATTTTCAGCTTGAGGGACGCCGCGAGAACGCAGTTGACGATAAAAGAGAGACTAGGCTTGGACGGAATGATGAACCTTCAGACTGTTCAATAAGTTTTCATATAAAACTGCGCCGGAAAGATTCAAATAAAACCGTATGCATGGTCAATAGAACTAAAGAGTGAACTTTCGTATTATAACGGTACGATTCATGAACATAGTTTTGTACAAGGTTTTAATAGGGAAGAGGAAAGGATAAAGAGGTGGAAAATGTTTTACAATGCTCGTTAATTGCTTTCGCAGGCGTCGAGCCTAGCTCGTTAATTAATTGAGCCTTAAAAGGAGATTCTGCTTCCTGAGCCTGAAAAATGCAAAGTTCTGTTAATTATGTAAAATGGAAGTAACCAATTTCACACTTTGATAATATATTCTTATATATTTGAACTATAAAAATGTATGTTTTGGTGTTAAAGTATTGCTATAATCAGAAAATACTTGTCAGGAAAAACAATTCACACAAACGTAGTGGGTACAGTTTAACAAAATTACGCATTTTTCGGGCGAAGAATCTCCCCTTAGGACTTCTGAAGAAGAAATCTCAAGTACTTAGTGAATGAGGAAGAGTTGAACGTTGTTATTTTTTAGTTGTTTTATTTTATNAGGTTGACTCCGACCGGTTGAGTAAGCGAGCGACGAGAACGAACGAACGACCAACGAACATACAAACGGGGGATCGGGGCGCGTGCTCGACGGCTCGCGCTGCTCGCCAAACGAGCGANTAATTTGCAATTTAATATATTGGAGAGATGCTATAATTATTTCTTTAATGAGATCAAATTTAAAACAATGACGACAGAATTNCGTTTAAAAATGTAGGAAATGAACTGTTCAAGATAGGAAAATACGATGAAGCAATAAGTAGATACAATGACGCGATTGAAACCTGCCCTGAAGATAATACCGAAGCCCTTGCTATTTTTTATCAAAATAGGGCGGCCGCTTATGAGCAATTGGTAATATTCTCTATCGTTTGCTTACGACAGCAACGTAAAAATAAGATTTGTTAATTAATGACCAAATTCATATTATTGTAGAAGAAATATAGTGCTGTGAAAGCAGACTGTACAAAAGCCTTAAAATTAAAACCCAGGTACGTGAAAGCGTTACTGCGTCGAGCGAGAGCAATGGAACAATGTAACGAATTGGAAACAGCCTTGGAGGACGTTACCGCTGCCTGTATCTTAGAAGGCTTTTCTAATCAAACTGCACTTATAATGGCAGATAGGGTTCTGAAACGATTAGGTAAGTTATTCATGTAATATAATATAAAATGTAAAGTTTATCATTGAGAAACTTTTCCAGGTAGACAATGTGCAGTGGAGTATTTGGCGACTAAGAAGTCGATCATGCCTAGTAAATATTTCATCAAAACGTACATTATCACTTTTCAAAAAGATCCTGTTTTCACGATGCTTGAAGATAACGATTATAGTAATCTATCACCGTAAGTATCTTAGGTTAATTGTTACTCGGTTTAATCTTTCGAGCCACAGAGGAACTCTGGTGCTAATTAATTAATAACAATGTCTTTTTTACAAGAGAAAATTCATGTCAGGAAGAGTGTTATGTAATATTGATTTCGCAATCTTAATCTAGGGGCTTTTGGGGTCGTTGATTACGAATCAGAGATCCCAAAACGTATATGCAAGGTGGTCCACGCAACTTTTAACAGTGCACATGTTGCGTGNTCAAAACGTACATTATCACTTTTCAAAAAGATCCTGTTTTCACGATGCTTCAAGATAACGATTATAGTAATCTATCACCGTAAGTATCTTAAGTTAATTGTTACTCGGTTTAATCTTTCGAGCCACAGAGGAATTCTGGAGCTAATTAATTAATAACAATGCCTTTTTTACAAGAGAAAATTCATGTCAGGAACAGTGTTACGTAATATTAATTTGGCAATCTTAATCTAAGGGCTTTTGGGGTCGTTGATTACGAATCAGAGATCCCAAAACGTATATACAAGGTGGTCCACGCAACTTTTAACAGTGCACATGTTGCGTAGACTTGTATATGTACTAAATATATATGATTTCTATAAAAATTAACGACATAAAGATTCAAATTATTAAAAAATGTTAAACAACTTTCAGAGGCTTCGTGGAAATCTTAGAATGTATAAAGGAACAAAAGTATGACGACGTGATACCGCTTTGCACCAAAGAAATCGATAGTTCAGAACCTGATACACTGCCAAACAAAATGAAATTATTACTCTTACGGGCCACGTTTTACCTCCTGTTAGGGGAGCACAACTCCGCCCTTGAAGGCTGTGCAGCTATCATAGACGATGAGACGTTACCTGCAGATATGAGAGTGAACGCTTTAGTGAAGAGGGCCACTTTGTACATGCAGTTAGAAAATCCCGAAAAAAGTTTCGAAGATTTTCAAAAGGCCACTGAACTCGATCCTATGTGCGGCGACATTTACCATCATAGGGGACAGGTATTAATAGTGTTATTTCGTTGAGAGACAAAACATCGAAGATAAAATTGTTTATAAGACATTAATGCTCGAATTTATAGTAATTTCTCGCACTTGGAACTTAGCACTCAAGTATGTCCCACTGTTCCGCATTCATTACACATATTAATAATGGTGAGACACTTTAATGCTAAGTGCCAAGTGTGAGAAACGACTATAACTTCGAGCCTAGATGTGATAAATCACTGTTATAATTGAATTACAGGTGAACTTACTTATGGACAAGGTAGAGCAGGCTAGAGAAGATTTTAGAAAGGCTGTTGAATATAATCCTAACTTTGGAGTGGCATTTGTACAAAAATGTTATGCGGATTATCATTGCGGTATAATGAGTAGAGACGAGCAAATAATAGAGGAAGCTTTGAAAGGTTTCGAAGTGGCTTTTGAAAAGTTCCCCGACTGCCCCGAGTGTTACACTCTATACGCACAGGTACGGAACGAATTGTTTTAACCCTTAACGATCAGACTTTTAATTGTCTATAATTACAGATATTAACCGAAATGCAGAATTACCAGAAAGCCGATTCCTATTTCGCTAAAGCAATCGAGAAAGATCCGAATAATGCTACGGTGTATGTACACAGAGGTATGTTACAATTGCAATGGAACGGCAATGTCGAGAAAGCTGTCGAGTACATTTCTAAGGCATTGGAAATGGACGACAAGTGCGAATTTGGATATGAGACTCTAGGAACAATTGAAGTTCAAAGGTAAGTTGATACCTCGAACAAATGTGCCCATGACCCCTTAAGGGTTAATGCCTACTTTCTCTTACTCCTTGATAATTTGTCTGTACATTTTCAAATTTTATTTAATCTTTGAACAGAGGCAACATAGAAGAGGCAGTAAAATTATTTGACCAAGCCTTAGCGCTGGGTCGCACGGCTATGGAGCTAACGCATATTTTCAGCTTGAGGGACGCCGCGAGAACGCAGTTGACGATAAAAGAGAGACTAGNTATATATGATTTCTATAAAAATTAACGACATAAAGATTCAAATTATTAAAAAATGTTAAACAACTTTCAGAGGCTTCGTGGAAATCTTAGAATGTATAAAGGAACAAAAGTATGACGACGTGATACCGCTTTGCACCAAAGAAATCGATAGTTCAGAACCTGATACACTGCCAAACAAAATGAAATTATTACTCTTACGGGCCACGTTTTACCTCCTGTTAGGGGAGCACAACTCCGCCCTTGAAGGCTGTGCAGCTATCATAGACGATGAGACGTTACCTGCAGATATGAGAGTGAACGCTTTAGTGAAGAGGGCCACTTTGTACATGCAGTTAGAAAATCCCGAAAAAAGTTTCGAAGATTTTCAAAAGGCCACTGAACTCGATCCTATGTGCGGCGACATTTACCATCACAGGGGACAGGTATTAATAGTATTACTTCGTTGAGAGACTAAACATTGAAGATAAAATTGTTTATAAGACATTAGGGCTCGAAGTTATAGTCATTTCTCGCACTTGGAACTTAGCACTCAAGTGTGTCCCATTGTTCCGCATTCATTACACATATTAATAACGGTGAGACACACTTGAATGCTAAGTGCCAAGTGCGAGAAACGACTATAACTTCAAGCCTAGATGTGGTAAATCACTGTTATAATTGAATTACAGGTGAACTTACTTATGGACAAGGTAGAGCAGGCTAGAGAAGATTTTAGAAAGGCTGTTGAATATAATCCTAACTTTGGAGTGGCATTTGTACAAAAATGTTATGCGGATTATCATTGCGGTATAGTGAGTAAAAACGAGCGAATAATAGAGGAAGCTTTAAAGGGTTTCGAAGTGGCTTTTGAAAAGTTCCCCGACTGCCCCGAGTGTTACACTCTATACGCACAGGTACGGAACGAATTGTTTTAACCCTTAACGATCAGACTTTTAATTGTCTATAATTACAGATATTAACCGAAATGCAGAATTACGAGAAAGCCGATTCCTATTTCGCTAAAGCAATCGAGAAAGATCCGAATAATGCTACGGTGTACGTACACAGAGGTATGTTACAATTGCAATGGAACGGCAATGTCGAGAGAGCTGTCGAGTACATTTCTAAGGCATTGGAAATGGACGTCAAGTGCGAATTTGGATATGAGACTCTAGGAACGATTGAAGTTCAAAGGTAAGTTGATACCTCGAACAAATGTGCCCATGACATGAAACATTTTATGATTCATTTTAATCAATTAATTATTACCGGAAAGCTCATATATCGCCCGTACATCCTTAAGGGTTAATGCCTACTTTCTCTTACCCGTTGATAATTTGTCTGTACATTTTCAAATTTTATTTAATTTTTGAACAGAGGCAACATAGAAGAGGCAATAAAATTATTTGACCAAGCCTTAGCGCTGGGTCGCACGGCTATGGAGCTAACGCATATTTTCAGCTTGAGGGAAGCCGCGAAAACGCAGTTGACGATAAAAGAGAGACTAGGCTTGGACGTAATGATGAACCTTCAGACTGTTCAATAAGTTTTCATATAAAACTGCGCCGGAAAGATTCAAATAAAACCGTATGCATGGTCAATAGACCTAAAGAGTGAACTTTCGTATTATAACGGTACGACTCATGAACATAGTTTTGTACAAGGTTTTAATAGGGAAGAGGAAAGGATAAAGAGGTGGAAAATGTTTTACAATGCTCGTTAATTGTTTTCGCAGGCGTCGAGCCTAGCTCGTTAATTAATTGAGCCTTAAAAGGAGATTCTGCTTCCTGAGCCTGAAAAATGCAANTTGGATATGAGACTCTAGGAACAATTGAAGTTCAAAGGTAAGTTGATACCTCGAACAAATGTGCCCATGACCCCTTAAGGGTTAATGCCTACTTTCTCTTACTCCTTGATAATTTGTCTGTACATTTTCAAATTTTATTTAATCTTTGAACAGAGGCAACATAGAAGAGGCAGTAAAATTATTTGACCAAGCCTTAGCGCTGGGTCGCACGGCTATGGAGCTAACGCATATTTTCAGCTTGAGGGACGCCGCGAGAACGCAGTTGACGATAAAAGAGAGACTAGGCTTGGACGGAATGATGAACCTTCAGACTGTTCAATAAGTTTTCATATAAAACTGCGCCGGAAAGATTCAAATAAAACCGTATGCATGGTCAATAGAACTAAAGAGTGAACTTTCGTATTATAACGGTACGATTCATGAACATAGTTTTGTACAAGGTTTTAATAGGGAAGAGGAAAGGATAAAGAGGTGGAAAATGTTTTACAATGCTCGTTAATTGCTTTCGCAGGCGTCGAGCCTAGCTCGTTAATTAATTGAGCCTTAAAAGGAGATTCTGCTTCCTGAGCCTGAAAAATGCAGAGTTCTGTTAATTATGTAAAATGGAAGTAACCAATTTCACACTTTGATAATATATTCTTATATATTTGAACTATAAAAATGTATGTTTTGGTGTTAAAGTATTGCTATAATCAGAAAATACTTGTCAGGAAAAACAATTCACACAAACGTAGTGGGTACAGTTTAACAAAATTATGCATTTTTCGGGCGAAGAATCTCCCCTTAGGACTTCTGAAGAAGAAATCTCAAGTACTTAGTGAATGAGGAAAAGTTGAACGTTGTTATTTTTTTAGTTGTTTTATTTTAGTAGATTTTTTCGATGGTTTCTACAATCGAGACTTTCGAGTGCTGCATTTACGGTATATTTAATTCGTTCTTGTTAGATCTAAGATTCTACAAAGACAGAACGCCTACAATCACTATAATTGTTGTTTATTTAAATTTTCGTAAAAAAATCAATCCTGCTCGTCTCACCGTTTCGTTTTCACTATTTCAGCTGCATAATTAATCATAAAAAAGTTTTCGTTCTATAGAGGGCATTGTATTTTATACTGAAATTTTACTGATTGAAAACTCACATGGTTTACTGATCATTTGTAATAGTTTACCCATAATTCTAATTACGAAACTGTATTTTGTATTACTTTGTATGTACATAAAGCTTATAAAAACATTTTTAAGTAAGTCATGTAAAATTTATATATAAAGATATTAATATTGTTGTTATTATTCAACTTTATTTCGTTTTATCCCGATATCTAGGACATTGTGGAAGGAACATATTTTATTTCCTGAGAATGGTACGACAAAATATTATCCCCATTAATCAATAACAATCAAAAACTGGAGTTATAATTTGTTAATAAATATAAATTGCGGAAGTATATGCGTGTTTGCAGGGTCAGTTCTTTTTAAAATATACGTATGTATTATGATTTGTGAAAGAGAAGAGTTCTACATTAAAAAACTTGGCTATATATTGTAATATACATATATACATTATTTCATTATGAAAAGAAGATAGGAAATCATGTATATTTACATTGTATGTTCCTCTGAGTATGCATCATGCATTTTCATGTATCGTAGAAGTATGGAACGAGAGGATACCTTATAATGAATGCTAACATACTGCTAGCGACCTGGAACATATAATTAATTTTTAACACATTAGAACGTCTTCTTGGAATATTAGTGCATTTTCACTTTAAACAAATTTATTATGATATAATGCAATATAAAATTCCACAGGAGATAAAGTTCTTTTATCCAATCCTAAAAATGTTGTTCCGCTTCTAAATGCGTCGGAATAATGACAGAAGTTTTATAGTTCTTTTATAGAAAATGGCACTTAAATCAGAATTCTTTNCTAAATGCGTCGGAATATTAATGGAAGTCACTGTGTTTAAAATATCTACAAGTCTATGCATCAAACATAATGACAGAAGTTTAATAGTTCTTTTATAGAAAATGGCACTTAAAATCAGAATTCTTCCTTAAAATTTAATTTAATAATCCATGTACTTCATTCTAAATTGTGAAAACCGTCGAATCAATAATCGAATCTTACCTGAACGAGCAATAAAGTAGATGTGAGTGTAGATTCTTTCATCGGGCCAGTTTTAGTCAACACAAAATTAATCAGCGTGAGATTGTTACAAATAACAGTACCTTCCTTATCCTCTTGCCATTTCACTATCCCCAATTTTCTAAACACCCACGTTATAAGTTTACCTGCGGGAAAAACCGACTCGCTATTGCACAATTACGTGGGTGTTAATGCATAAGAAACAAGTATACATATTTTGTCGTACCGATAATCCCGACATCCTTTTTATTAAACACCGTGGTACTGATATCCAATTTATCGGTCTCTTTATTATACCTACGAATAATTACGCGCATGTGTAGGAATACTAAAGGATCAGTTGCATATTATCACTTACTTCGGCAGCCTGTGCCTAGGACAAGGTATGAAATGAAATAATTGCGGTACGCTGTATAGAAAGTTAATTATCTGTGGAATGAAAAACAGCAAAGTCGTTTTGCTGAAATGACCGATAATTCCTACTACAGCGAACGTCATCCCAGACAGATAACAAAAAGTATCGCCTACGAACACCTGCGCCGGATACCTTAAAAAAAAAGGAAAGAATGAACTTAACAATGAACGAATCTGATCTGGGAAAATGATCATATTGAGTGCAATAGCTGACACTAGTAGTGATTAATCAATTCCTTATCTTTGTATGCATTAACCTCAGCTGACTTCGATTTATCACTCGCCTTTTTCTAGACTAATAAATTCTCTACGTATATACATTAATCTATCACGCCGGATATCATCAATAAAAAGCAGCATGAGCTAAACGAGGAACGAATCTAACAGAAATAAAAATGAAATTCGATAGAATATTTCTGTACACGAGTGACATAGATTTATAAATCGGAATCGGGCAAAAGAATAAATTGTTTAAACACGTTAAACAGTCGTTAGTTGCTACATTGTTGAGGACGCGTGCGCGTTGGGAAGGGTTGCAACCGCGCTTGCCGGCCAGGTACATATGTACGCGTACATAGTTGCAGAGATCGCGAAAAGAGGTTGCGTAGCGCACTCGGGCGTGGTTTTTCAACTGGTTTGTCTCAGACAGGCTGCACCCGGCGCACGGCAGCAGCTGGCCCTGTCCCGAAGAAACCTCTGCGGAACGCCTTAAGTGGAACGGGTCCCTATTTCACGCCGACATCGGACTCGAGGAGGCTAGAAGAACATGTGCCGTTGCGCCGCGAGGAAGCCCACGGTTGAGGAGAGACACGCCGCCTCGTTCGTCGAAACAAGTCGTAGCGTGCGATTGGGTGCCATTTCCGATTAAATGGCACGTCGGGGAGCGGTGACGTCACGGTTTAAACGTCACCACGCGAAGACACACGCATCATCTGGCTACATTGTGAGTTCATACACCCTTCCGATAGACACTATGAATCATGCACGCATGCCTTGCGGCGAAATTGTTGTCGAAAACCGTTCACCGTACATTTTACAAGTAAAAACAGAATTTTTTTTAATCTCGTAAGGATAAAGTAAACTGAATTTCGATCTCTGTTGAAATTCGAACAGGTACGCATTGATCATGTGCGCGGTTCGGGGCGGAGCTTCCTTTTAACGAAAATGTCATGATCAAAGTGAAATTGTATTTAAAATGAGGAATCAGACTAACTAAGATAGAAAAGAGTAGTGCCATGCAGCCCCGCCTAGATGGGAAACTGGTCTTGCTTTACACGCTATTGTTTCTACAAGTTCTAATCGTTATGGTATACGTCGCTACGACTCCGCCATCCGAATTGACCGCGTCGACGACCCATACCTCCGTATCGTTCGTGAAATTTGAAGAACCACAGGTACGATTTGAAACTGTCCGTCTTTAATTCTAAATGTATTAGAAGTACTAAATGTATCAAATTAAAAGCAGGAATTTAGACCGCGGCCAGCTGTTAGTAAAAAGATTCCTATCTACCAGACAATCAACGGGGAGGTAACGATAAACGATGTGAAGACGTTCACGTTCTTCGAGTCGTACAACCGCACCGTATGCTGGAAGCACGGCGTGGACGATCAGAAGATGCGAAGCAGCGAGGACCTGGAGAAATGCATTTGCATCCACGGTTGGCACGGGTCCGACTGCGGCCAACCGGAGGTCGTCTGGCGCGCGATTATGGCCTCGAAACAGAACATCGAGCTCAGGCATCGGAAACTGGCCAGGCGCATAATTCACACGTTTTTTCTACACGAATACAACTCGGCGATCGCCGAGGTGATAGTCGAAGAGCTGTACGACGTAGTGGATCTTTTCGTAATCTGTGATTTCAGTAACGCGGAGGAGAACTTTCATCATAAGCTACTTAAGGGCTTGTTGCGACAGAGGCAGAAGAAGATTTTATACATAAACGTAGCGTCGAAGGTGCACAAGCCGGCGAGGGTGGTGTCTAAATACGTTTGGGAGAAACTGAAGACTGTTGTACGAAATTTAAGGGACGACGATATATACATAACGACTGAACCAGAACAGATATTAAACTCCAGGGCATTAATGTTCCTCAAGGTGTACAACGGGTGGCCGCAGCCCATCGGTTTTAGATTAAGATGGTCCGTGTACGGATTCTTCTGGCAGCATCCGCTGAAGACGACGATCACGGTCGGCGCTTGTACGATCGGGTTGATGCGCGAAGCCTATCAATCAAATTCTATCATGCTCGACCGACTGGAGGGAGGAGACTTGAGCGAGAGGGATAGCCTAGGCCTAGTGATAGGAGACTTGAATCATTACGGCGGATGGTACTGCTATCTGTGTCAGTCGCCTTCGAACATTATTACTAGTTTACAAAGTAAAGTTAAGTCGAAGGAGATCGAGATCGAGAAGACTATCGACGTGCCGTTCATCGAGGACCTAATAGGGAGCGGACTATGGCTGGACGGGAAAACTAATCTTCTAAGAGTCTCGAAATCGCGGGACCCCTACTTCGCGCCTGAAATAATACTTAACAATACGTGGAAGTACGACTGGCTGGTAGAGAACTTTTACGCTAAATTAGATTACTACTGACATATTGGTTACACCTGACTGTGATATTAACTCATACTCGATACTCAATTAGAAGTTATTTACCATATTCTACCGAATTTATATACCGAAACGATACGTTGAACGAATTATGAATGTTAAATGATTTATATACAAGTACATATAACTTATAAAGAAACCGTTTATCATCGTTCTTTTTCTCATTCGAGTTTAATCCTTTACGAATTGTTTTGATTAAATCTGTTCGACTTACCAATTGAATTTGAATAAGGCCAGCGATGTAGCTATGTACGGAAGCATGAAATACAACGAAAATTGATGCGCCTTCCAAAGGTCTCCCGATAATTCAATCACATTGAACAAAAGTATGCTCGCAGAAATGACTAAACTCTGTCCGACTTCTAAACCGTTTATACCGGCTAGTATGTTTATGGCGTTCGTACAGAACACTGCCAGCATTCCCATGTACAGATAATAGAACATCCAAAGGTCCACCGAGAAACCGAACCAAGGCCTCAATGGTTTCGGTACAATGATCAGAGTAGAGTTAAAGTTAATAAAATAGACCATCAAAAGCGGCAAGGAAGCTATGGTCGGTAACAATAATTTGTGCCTCCAGCGAAGGTCCAGAACGTCGTCAGCGAAACCCAAAAGTAGCATGCAACAGATCGACAGTAACGCTGCCAAAAATTCCATGAACTGTAATTGAAATTCCACGTTAATTATCTAAATCCTTGAGAAGCCCGCGGTCTGTTTACTAACGTCAATTATTAACAAGCGTCGTTTCCCTTGAAACCGGCGAACGTTAGAAAGTATTTTATGCGACCTGTCGACTGCGTACCTCGTTGTGAGGGAAGTTCGTATCGCTAAATAGATAATTCGTAAACGGTACAGGAATGAATAGAAATAGCGTAACGAGGAAAACGCATCCGGTGACGACGCCTAAGGCTTCGGGCCTGGAAGAAACATAAATAATTACCTGCACCAGCCGTCCGTTAAATTCGATTTCAAATCACGAGATCACTTACACTTTCTCACCACTGTTCTTGTTCATATCGACACCGTATAGGTTAGCCTTGATGAACATATTCTTCATTCCCGGTATTAAACGCACAGTTACGAAGTACGCGGCTATCGACATCGCGAGATTAATTAAAATCGGAGAAACGGACCTCCGGCTGTCGTCGTTCGCGCTCAACATCTTGTCGGACCGTACAAAACGAATCACATGTACCGATGTCTAATACACAAAACGCGTGTACTTGGGAATGATTGACGTGGCCGAATACTGATTACCGATTATGTGTCGCTGTTTCGTGCACCTAACATGAATTCGGTGGTACCTCTTTTTAAACAACGGTGAAAACGATGAGCACTTAACCCGTACATTTTTTTACGGTTCAAACGCATCAGACGCGTTGTGCGTGTCGCGTTAGACACAGGTAGGAGACCACGTCCGTTAATATTATCGTTTTAATTGTTATTATGTACTAACAACACTTATCTCTTCGTTTCAATTTCATTTTATCTTGTAACGATTTTTCTATATCATGGATACAAAATGATGATTCATAATTGGAGGTGCATATACATGTAAGCGTGTTACATGTGGTTACATGTTACATGTTGAGTGTGCAGAGTGTGACTCAAAATTGTAGTAATGATACAAACTTCTTTCATCCGTCGTAGTTTCTTTGCAAATTTCTAATGGATAATTACGCAGATTTATGAGTTATTTTTGAAACGTAAGTAACATACATTTCAACACAGTTGGTGAGGTAATAAGTAACGAAATATCGTGCAACACCAACGGTTTAGTAAAAAAGTTTGCTGTTCACTTAAATATGTTTGTTAGTTTCGAAATCTGAATTCCAACGTTAATGTACGTATTAAATCTTAACTATAGAAACCGATAAACGCTCCCTTAATCAGTATCCAACATTTTTTAACCTAAACCTGTCAAATACAGAGTGGAAGACTATGAAATTAGCACGTGTATCATGACTGAGAAATATAATTTATCACTGATTAGACAGAAATGTGAAAACACTTCTCTTCATTCTATTAAATAATTGACATATCATTTTATTCGAAAACCTTGCCTGGAAAAATTTAAATTTCTAACGTGTACACTGAACTTTGCATTTAGCAGGGATTGCATTGAACACATTATTTGATAAGCTGTTCAATCTGTATAAATGGACGACGAAAAGCAGAAAGATGAGATCAGTGCACTGGAAAGTATTTACAATTCTGAAGAATTTTCCTATTACAAGGAGAACGATCGATATCAATGTACCTTCACGATGTTTTTAAATCTTCCTGAAGATTATCAGATAGTCTACAAGAATTTGAAACAACCAGATGAGCCTGAACAGCAAATCAAATTGTCTCATCTGCCACCGTTGATGCTGCATGTCACTTTGCCAGAAAACTATCCTTCGGAATCGCCACCTGAATTCACTCTGTATTCTTCGTGGTTACACCTCGCCTCGCTCACTAAATTGTGTAAAAAGCTGGACAAACTATGGGAAGAGAACAAAGGACAAGAAGTATTGTTCACATGGGTGGCCTGTTTGTACGACGAAGCCCTCGCCGATGTAAAAGAGAAATTGAACATGAGCCGGGCGTACACGTACTACGAAGAATTTATGGAGAAGGCTCATAATATTCAAAAGAATAAAATAGAGAATGCAGATAAGGAGCACACCATTGAAGCTGGCAAGAACAGCACGCGGGTCGGAGTTAACGCGAAACGTTTATGTAGAAGAAGCCTAGCACAAAAGCATCAGGACAAGAGAGCCGTTCTTAATTACTCGATTGGGAGGAATCCTATTCAAGCTTTAATCGATTACAACGAGAAACGTAATCAGATCGAATTTAAGAAGAACTTCTACACCTGTAGAATTTGCTTTCTGGACAAAGTAGGGGAACATTGTACGCAATTTTTACCCTGCGGTCATGTGTTCTGTAAGATGTGTGTAACTGGGTACTTAGAAGTGAGAATCAAGGATGGAAATGTTCAGAACATTTCTTGTCCCGAAGAAAAG
Source organism: Ceratina japonica (assembly GCA_019453355.1). Taxonomy (NCBI): domain Eukaryota; kingdom Metazoa; phylum Arthropoda; class Insecta; order Hymenoptera; family Apidae; genus Ceratina; species Ceratina japonica. The sequence continues at coordinate 33,567 of SMSR01015603.1, read as the reverse complement.
TGTACTTCCGAAACTACTCCAGCACAGGTAATTTCTCTTTTTTTACATATTTATATTCAAAGGTGTATAACTTAGTTATGGTTCTGTTTACGTTTTTCAGATAAAAGATCTGGTGAGCTCGGAGTTGTTTGCAAAATACGATTCTACATTATTGAGTGCTACGCTAGATACTATGGGGGACATAGTGTACTGTCCCAGGCGTAGCTGTCAATATCCAGTTAGTCGCGAGCCAAATGAACAAATGGCAAACTGCCCAATATGTCAATACGCGTTTTGCGTTTGTTGCAAATCAGTATATCATGGGATAGAACCATGTAAAATTTATTCAGGTAAAATTCCAATTCGTGTTCAATCTCTCAAATTAATCGGAAGTTATAATTATCAAAATGAACAATGTTACAGAGGAAGTGCAGAAGATTGTAGCCGAGTATCAAGACGCTTCCAAGGAATCGAAGTTGCGCATGGAGCTACGTTATGGTAAAAAGCAACTGCAGAAGTTGGTGGAGAATGCTTTGTCTGAGAACTGGATCAAAACTAATAGCCACAAGTGTCCTAAATGTGAACTATCAATCGAGGTATCATATTCTTTTTATAAACATATCCATTTTTCTCTTATGACTACGATTCTTTCTATTTCTTTAACAGTACTAGAAAATACTTGAACAAATATATATATTATGCGTTCGTTTCATAGAAAATGGACGGTTGCAACAAAATGGTATGCTGGCGGTGCAAAACATTTTTCTGCTGGCTATGCAAAACCATTCTTGATCGCAACAGGCCGTATCGTCATTTCCAAGACACGAATTCCGACTGCTACAACAGGCTGTTCCACGGAGTCATGATCGAAGACGACGACGACGACGACGACGGCGACGACAATAACGATGAAGGGGAGATGCTGTACGAAGAAGACCGGGCACGCTATTACATGTATGATATGGATAACATGCTAGTATAAAATAGGAATGAAGCTTGAATCATTTTCCGGTATTGGTATAGCTAGTGAAATAATTTACAAGATCATGTTTTGTCATAAATTTTTCGAGGTGCCGACAGCAGACAGTTTTACCTACAATTATTTTTTTTACGAGTTTTTGTGTTCCATATTTATATATACTTGTGCCTGCACAAAGGGCGAATTACAATTCTGTATATTTTGATCGATTTATTGTACAAATATCAATTGAATTGGAGATTATTTTCTCAAAGGAGATTTTATACAAAAGATCATCGATAACACATGCTCTCAGAAAAATCAAGTTTTATATTCTGAGGGGAAAGCGGAGTTACAAAATCATTGTAAACGACATATAAGAGTATATACCAATAAACAAATTATTTAATATAAAAGGAGTTTGGGTGTTTCAATTTGACGACACATCGATGTCAATGACGATTTGCCCACTTTTTTATTATGTAAAAAAAAAAGGAAGAGAAAACAAAACGTATTAAAACAGTCGTAGCACTCGTGCTATTTAATACTCTTCGGCGCCTTCTCCCTCGCCTTCAGCGGAATCCATGCCGACTTCCTCGTAGTCCTTCTCGAGGGCCGCGAGATCTTCACGAGCCTCAGAGAATTCACCTTCTTCCATACCCTCGCCGACGTACCAGTGGACGAACGCGCGTTTCGCGTACATCAAGTCGAATTTATGATCGAGACGAGCCCAGGCTTCTGCGATGGCAGTCGTGTTCGACAACATGCAAACGGCGCGCTGCACCTTGGCGAGGTCACCACCAGGAACCACGGTCGGCGGCTGGTAGTTGATGCCGACCTTGAATCCAGTCGGGCACCAGTCGACGAACTGGATGGTGCGTTTCGTTTTAATAGTGGCGATTGCCGCGTTCACGTCCTTCGGCACGACGTCGCCTCTGTACAGCATGCAGCAGGCCATGTACTTTCCGTGTCGGGGATCGCATTTGACCATCTGGTTCGCCGGCTCGAAGCAAGCGTTCGTTATCTCTGATACAGAGAGTTGTTCGTGGTACGCCTTCTCCGCGGAGATGACCGGCGCGTACGTGACCAACGGGAAGTGGATTCTCGGGTACGGCACCAAGTTCGTTTGGAACTCGGTCAGATCGACGTTCAATGCGCCGTCGAATCGCAGCGACGCAGTAATAGAGGAAACGATCTGGCCGATCAGTCTGTTCAAGTTAGTGTACGTTGGTCTTTCGATGTCCAAGTTGCGGCGGCAGATATCGTATATGGCTTCGTTGTCGACCATGAACGCGCAGTCGGAATGTTCGAGAGTGGTGTGCGTAGTGAGAATGGAGTTGTATGGTTCGACAACAGCGGTGGAGACCTGCGGGGCGGGGTAAATGGCGAACTCGAGCTTTGATTTCTTGCCATAGTCGACGGACAAGCGTTCCATCAACAGGGAAGTGAATCCGGAACCGGTACCACCTCCGAAGGAGTGGAAGATCAGGAAACCTTGAAGACCCGTGCACTGGTCGGCCAATTTTCGAATTCTGTCCAGTACCAGGTCAACGATCTCCTTGCCAATAGTGTAGTGACCACGGGCATAGTTGTTGGCCGCATCCTCCTTTCCCGTGATCAGTTGTTCCGGATGGAACAGTTGACGGTACGTACCAGTTCGTACTTCGTCTAAAAATAGAAATAATCATGTAAAGTGAATTTAAATATCTTTCAGATAAAAATGTTTTTCATTGCATCGATATTGTGAAATGTAGCTTTTGATATCTCATGTATATTTTGCATATTCATTTTTTAAAATCGACAGTCTAATCATGAATTTATAGAATAAAAAAAA